>PVIC010001125.1:0-98172 GCA_004025085.1 Thryonomys swinderianus
TTTTCTGTGGCTTCCAGAAAAGAAGCAGAAACACTGAATGAAAAATAAAAATAAATCATAATACCAGAACTTGGAGTGTCTTTTGTCCAAGCTGCCCATCACTTAATTGTTTGGGGAAAGTTATCCATTGAACTCAGCATCTTCACCTGAAAAAGAAAAGGTGATAGTCTCTCCTTTTCCTTCCAGGGCTGTAATAAAAGTATAATAAGATGCTGTAAGTCAAACATCGCACATGCCATAATGCACTGGTCAAAGTCTCCTTGTCAGGGCAGTGAATAAAGGCGGTGAACGTTTTCCACTCCTAAACCCTACTCATTTCCAATAGATGCCGCTGCTCTAGCTCGCCAGGCTTTCAGTAAAAATCTGTGGCTTATCCTTTTTAGGCCACTGGTAGGCCAGGGTTGGGATGGACAGAGCAAAAAGCAGACACCAGAGGGCTCACATTAGAGGGCACTTGGTGCCACTGAGGCTTTTATCCGCAGGTGAAAACAGGCAGCTAAGGATCTGAGAGTCTTGCTGTTGGACTCCCCTAAGATGTCCGAGTGGTCCCACTTCACCTCCTGAGCTCTTTTAGCAACCATGGTGTTTTAGTCTGCTCTGCCAAAATAAATTGGTAAGTAATAAAGAAAAGAGCTTTCTTTGGGCTTACGGTTTGGGGGCTGAGTCAAAGACATGGCATCATCACCTGCTTGGCATTTTGCTATCACGCAGCCTGCTGCATCATAACATGGCAGAGTATATCTCATGGTGAAAGAACAGAGCAAAAGAGCCAGGGACAGGTTGCTTTATAACAAAGACACCAAGAAAAAGAGAAAAAGATAAGTAACTGCACTCCAGCATGGACATATATCTAAAAGTGTACCTTGATTTAGCATCATTTTTTTCATGTATTTTATATTTTTTGACCAGTTAGTCTGGTCGTTAGTCTATATGTGTGATAATTAACTTTATAAGGACTTTTAGAAAAACTAAATGAATTTGGTGCTTGTGAAAAAGGGCAGAAGGTGGAGGGGAAAGGGAAAAGTAGAATTGAAGTGTGTTATATGCATGTACCAATTCCCCACAATGAGTATCATCACCATGTACTACAAACATGCACTGATAAAAGTAAAAAATTAAAAAAACTGAAAGGCATCCTATGATAAGCATTAATCCACAAGTGGAGTAATCATGACCAGTCACCTTCCCAAAGTCCCATTTCTCAAATTCCATGAATACTCTGGGAATATATTTCTGAAACATGAAATCTGTAGGACACGTTTAATTGATCATTTGTGGTTAGTTCTAAATTTCTTCCATGTGACACAGGGAAGCTTCAGGAGGATGGCTTTGACATCTGGAAAGTGAAAAAGAACTCTTTTTCTTGTTTGCAGAGTGACTGCTGTGCCCTCGGGCAGGCCCACAGCCCCTGAGGGCCACCTGTGGATGCTCACAGCTGTCCTGGCCTCTGAGGCTCTCCCAGGCCCACCTACTCCATTTCATCAGTTGCCTAAGGCAGAGCAGTGCTTCTATGCTGGATTCACTATTGGGCTTCCCTGGCCCTTGAGGAAGAAACTTCTCTTGAAGGAGACACATGTGCCAGAGGGCAAAGTGTTCATGGTAATTACCATGTTTTTTTAATGAATTATCTGATACTTCATAGTTGAAAAAGATCTGCCAAATCATTAAAAAAAATTATTGGTTTATGGGAAAGGGAAGCCATTTACTAGAATGTGAAGAGCTTAAAATTTAGTCTCATGTGAAATTGGGTTCAAATCATAGCTCTGCCATTTATGGAACCAAAGCAACTTAGGGTTAATGTATGGATCACACAACATGTACAAAATACTTTTATATATGGTAGACAAGAAATGATAATATTTTCAATGAAACAGTATGGGTTTCTTTCATTACAAAGTCTACATATTCCAAAAAAGTAGCTAAACTGATAGAGTATGAGTACATTTAAACTATTTGAGAAAACTGGAGTCAATAATTGAGTAGATTGCTCCAGTAATTGGTCCTGACATGTCTGAGACTCCTTGTGTCCCTGGGTTTGGATAGTCCTGTCCCCATTGACACATACCTTGGTTACATGACCTGCTTTGACCAATAAGACCAGAACAGAATATAATAAAAATTTGACAAGTGCTTTTGAGCTTTTGCACTTACTCTTCTAGTGGCTCTTGGGGCCTTCCTGAGCAGCCTTCTGAGTAAGTCAGGGCTCACTTGCCAGAAGATTATAGATATGTGGATATGAACTGTCTCAACAGAGGACATGCTATATCAAGCATCTACCAACTGGCCTCACAGCTGACTTCAGTTGTGTGAGTACACCCAGCTGAGACAAGCAGAAGAATCAGCCAGCTGACCCCAGCCCAAATTGCCAGCCTCTAGAATTATGGGCTAAATAAATGGTTGTTGAGCTCAGCCACTAAATTGTCACTGGCTTATTATGTAGTTATAGATCCCCCACTGGCCAACCTTGAAAGTCTGAGAGCTTTAGTGGAACTTGAGTAGGGACTAATTTGAATTTTTTCCCCTTAGACTTTAGGAAGCAAGAGAGTTTGCATGAAAGGATTTGGCTGCCCTGAGGAGCTGGGCCTCTCTGGGATGCAGCCTTGTCCATCAAAGACTTCTGAGAGAAACCACTGTGCTTAGTAAACCTCCCAGCTCACAATCTGGGCATTTATACTCATCCCATGAAGTCATTACAAGGCCTGGCTCATCAGCTCCAGGCTGCAGTAGAATTCTTAGCTGGAATGATTGATTAGTACTGAGCTGAGTATAATCAATAACACACTGCTCATAGGAGATCATCATTTTAGACTTAATTAGAGGTGGCTTGGTTGTTACACAGAGACTATTTAGAGGCTGCAAATGAGTTCAGTTTGCCTTTTTGCTTACAGCTGAAAAGTTGAGCTCTGTCCTTTTTCACTTCCCAAAGTTAACAAAGATAGTTTAAGATTAAGTACATTAGACCCAAAGGTGATTCTGGGGATGGTGAAAGGGCAAGTGGGCCCAAACACTGGACTAAGATTGGGACCCTCTGGCACTATTCAGAGGACAGGAGTCAGAAAACAGCCCAGATTTCTCACTTGGCAGCCAGAGTGCTCTTCTGCCCTGGGCCAACTTCTGAGCACTGGGACCAGCACAGCTGCTACAGGAAAGGAAGGATCTTTGGCACATCCTGAGCCCTGGCAGCAATCTCTCCTGCCCAGGCTTGGCAAGGCAGAGTATGAACATGCAGCACTACAGGTGCATCAGTTTACAAAAGGACTGTTCTGATGAACCCATTGGAAATGGGACATTCAGTGAATACACCTGGTCTGCTGAAGGCCCTAGCTTAGCCACAGAGCATGTTCCATGTCCCTTCTTGATCTCCTCACTCACTGGGATATGTGATTCCTGTCACTATCCTGCATTGTGAGTATTGGATGACATATCACTAGCTCAAGAAAAGATCAAATTTCCAAACTGAAAAGTAAGTTTTCCATAGAATGCATATTACTTTGGCATTATTGTAAAAGTTGAAAAAAATTATTAGTTGACCCATCCTGAGTAGTGGACTGTTTATAATAACCCTGAACTCTGGGCAGGCTCTTTGAGTCAGGCTCGTAATGAGCTTCGTCTGTAGTTGTCACCACTTTGTAGGTGTTGTTGTTATTCCCACTTACAGAAAGGAGACCTGCTGCCCAGAGATGGTGAGTAACGTGCTCAGGGTTGTGTGGACTCTTGAGACCAAAGCCAGGAGACTCAGGCTCATTCTGTGACAGACCACTCCCTCTTGCAATGAACCCAGAAGTTGTGGAGCTGCCTCAAAGCTCCTATCCCCCAGTACCTGGAGAGCTGCATAGTGTACAAGGCCTTGAATATGATGATGAGAGAATATTTCAACCTCTTCCTTCATGGCATCATTAGTAGAAATGTCTGAGTGCAATTTCTCCTAGTGGGGACAGAACACCTATTTACTTTGGTCTGATGGAAAAACAGACTGTAGTACATATGCAGTATAATCTGGAGGTTCATTAACTGTCTTTATGTGAGACATCCTCTCATCATTTATTCATTCATCTTCCAAACATTTATAATGTACCATGTTTACTTGTGGCTATTCTACAACCAATTGTCATCTTACAGTCTCAATTCACATTACATAATCCATAAAATGGAATGATAAAATGTGCTCAAAAGTATTCAGAACACTTGGTAACAATACCTTCTTGGGGACTCCCACATGGGACTTGAGACATGAGCCATTATGCCTGCAGCAGGTGAGATTCATGGTCCTTGAGAGAGTCAGGAGCCACAGCTGCTGGCATTTGCATGGTGCCAGTATACAACAAGTGCTCAACCCAAACCAACTCCAGGATTGTGACTTAAAGTGCTGGAACCGACTCCGGACTAATTCACTGAGATGTGAGAAATCTAAAAATAAATCCCATGCTTTACAGGGGCGAGGGGACCTGTGAGTTAAAGAACATGGATTTACATACTGACCTGGTCTTTATTTTTCATCTTTGGGCAAAATTTTCGACCTCACTAATCTGGTGTTTTCATCTCCTCACTGCAGGAACATTGGCGAAGCATTTCTGATGAATCCCAGTTTTTACAAAGCTTTTAAGAATATAAAAATGGAGCTGAATTAAGTAAGCCCTACTTCCCGCCCTGAGGATTCTTACAGTGTGACTAGGAACATGAGGGGGTTTGGCCACAGGTGCGATCCCAAGGGCTGGGGACTGTGTGGGATGGTGTGAGGCACAGACAGGGAAAAGAATGGGGCCTCCTTTTCCGTGGGACCTCACCTGTGCGTCCAAGGTGAGCCAAGTGTCCAGGCACCAAGCACTCAGAAGAAAAGCCTTTCTAGTGAGGCAGGGCCCCGGTATGGATGCTACATGGACTTTAGAGTGCAGAGCAGTGTTTCCCAGCTGGCAGTAGTGATAGAGAAACACTGGAGAGCTGGTTATTTTACAAGGTCCTACAAATGCGAGGCATGAACTGCATTTTTTTCTTTCTTATTTTTTTCTCTTGTTCAGATAACTTTCAGTGTGATGAAACAGAAGTGCCTTTCTTTTGTTTGCTTTGATAAAACCTTCCAAAGGGAAGCAATGATGAGGTGGTTCCAAAGAGAAATGTTTTCTTTTCTTAGGGGATTAATCAGAAGGCAGCCGAACTGGCCGGAAGCACGTTGCCCACAGTGCGGACGGCAGGAGGTAGTGTCTGTAGGAGCTCAAAACCTGTCCACAAAGGCAGAGTTTGGTCTCAAACAAGTGAATATTCCTGATTTTCCTTTCTGATCACTCCATTTCTGGATTTATTAAAATTTTAAGGTACTTTTCTTTCTTAAGTCTATACTCGAAGATTTTTCAAGGAAATGTCAATAGCAGTATGTTCTCTTTTCTTTCAGGTTTTTGTGCCTGTGTCCTTTTGGGCTGGTCTGCAATTTCTTCTGGGGGAGTAGGGTTAATGTTCAATGGGCATCTGTTTCACCTCCTTAAAAATCTATCATGGGAGAAGAACTACAGTAGTTTGACTCATCAGATTCAAGACTTCTTGAGAATGAATTCTGACCCCCAGATGGAAATAACCCCAAAAGCTCTGTTTGATTTCTAATGGTATGTACAGCTGCCACTGTGGGGAATGTGTCAGGTGAATTCTCTTTCTTAATAATTCCTTTAGTCCTTCTCCTCCAGTCTGATGTCCCATGTCCTTCTATGCACATCAAAGTGATCTGGAGCTCAGATTGCATTTTAGGTATGAAATTAATGATTTTAGCCACAAGCCTCCTGGACAGAAAGGCCGTGTTCCCAGCCCTGACTCCTCTGAGGGCACAGGAGAGATTAGAGGATGAGCTAAAGTCGATCAATAGCTATGAGCAAATTAGGTCACTGCCCTGCCTTCCTCAGACTTCCCTATTCATCAGTCAAGAGCAGGACGGACACAGTTTGAAAAGGTACAAACAGGCCCAGAAAAAGACCTTACAGTCCCCTGAGTGAAAGCTTAGCCCAGTAACCTGCTCCCCAATTGTAATACCAAGATGAGAATATTGATCCCAAAGAATATGGTGTTTGTTCCCAGTTTGAAAGATGACCAGTTTCCTTTTGCTTCAGGTTATCCAAAGACTGCTAACTGCAATAGTAACTTCTCTAGTCCCCTCTGTCTCTGGTCTCCATGTATCTATTGAAAGGAGGAAGTTGCAGAAGATTCCTCCTGGAAAAAAAAATAAACACAAAAAGCCCCTGAACAAACCAAAAGGTGGAGGTAGCTGGGAGCTGTGTCTTTCTGCTGTGTGCCCTGTATGCTCTGCCCCTCCCTCCTGGAGGTATATTCTAAAGTTGCTCTCTGTGCTCCTGAGAATAGAGGACAGAAGCCTCCAATACATGGATTTTGTGCCATGGGATTTGAGAGTCTATTTGCTACCAGGCAAACTGTAGCATGGCCAAATGAGGAACACTTATTTAGTAAGCGCAAAGGAATTAGCAAGAGGAAGGCTTGGGTATGTTTGCATAGGTAATCTGAGCACTAAATGACTTCTGGATAAGGTCTTGGCCTGTTCATGGCATATGCAGAGATCTTGAGGGACAAAGGATGTTTTTATAAAAAGAGAGAAAACACTTAGGCAACCAAGAGTTTCATTTTCTTTTGCCACAGGCAAATCAGAATAGATTCAGTAATGTGAGCTAATTCATTGTGGCTCACAGGAGTTGAGTGTTGAATTTTAAGGAATTTCATGAGCCATCGGTAGCTTGGAATTGGTCATGGTAGAAATAGTTACATTGCAGAAACTGGCAGATGCTACAAATCTATACCATCCTAGAAAAGTGATTGTTTTCCTCAACATACCAATGAGAACAGTCATTGGAATATCATTTTTCATTCAGAACTTCCCAGGACTCTCTCTTCCTTTGGGAAAGGACACATAGATGTTTGGCTCATGCATCACTCAAATGTGTGTGTGTGTGTGTGTGTGTGTGTGTGCTTGTGTGTGCACATGTGTGTCCCTTTAGCCTGCTTTGTGCTAGGTCTATGGATCACAGTAAAATTCACATTGAGAATTCTAAAAGAAAGTTGCAGTCTAGCAGTATGCTATTCATCATCAAATAGAAACACAAAGAATGTTGTTGTCTTCCCCTTATGTAACTCAGTGGTCTTAAGCCCTAGAGAAATTACTGGTCACTCAGAGTTTGGGACTAATAAGAGAGGGCCCTTTGTCAGCCACATCCATGAAGAATGGTCAGGCTGAAAATATTTCCTTCTTTTCCTGTGCCAACTCCCACTTTTTCTGCAGTGGAAATCACAGGTCCTGTCCACAGTGAAACACTTTGCGAGATGAAAAAGGACAAACATTTTTATATCTACCTATGAAAGCACATATGTCAAAGAGTGAGTAGGATCACTCTAAGTATTTTAAATTGAATATTTGCAGTTGTGCCCATTTTCCCCTCAGGATGAATATAATAATGATGTTATTTGACATTTATTGAATATGTAGTTTCCAGTACTTCTCCTTGTACACACACACACACACACACACACACACACACACACTGATGTGCAACTCAGCCTACATTCATTGAAAGGTACAACATCTTTGCTTAAGAAAAATTGCCATCAGGAAAATCATGTTAAGTAGCTTCTGGGGAGAGCAAGCTCATTCGGAACTTTTCTCCCAGTGCCTCCCATATGATTTCATGACTCTTGTCATTCAGGTTTCTCTTGGTGAACTAATTGTGCTGGTGTTTGTGTGAAGTTTTAAAAAATTCTTTGTGGTACCAAGTAATCCCTATGCTGCTGAGCTATATCTCAGCCCTTGATGGTATTGTAGACAGGATGACTTTCTGCTAGACCCCCTAATTCCATTATTGTTACTTCCACATCCATCTCCAACTCCATCTCCTGTTTGGGCAAAGCTATAAGCAGACACTCTTTGAGAGGGCTTGGAAGTTGAGTCAGCAAAATCTTTTTCCCTTACCCTGGGATGCTAGTTTTCCCTTTAAAATTTTGTTCTCTGGTAGTACCTTCACTGTGTGCCAGCATGTTGACAACGCAGCCATAGCACTCCAACCCTAGCATGGGAGTCTTTGAAGCCTCCCAGCCATACTGTAATTCCTTTGGAAATGCAGAGGGACCACATCATTGTCTCTGAATTCAGATCAGCCTTCTGTGAGTCACCCCAGTCCTGTATTTTCCAGCATCCTTAGGGTCAGAGGTGTGTCCCTTCTTTCAACTGCATTGATCTATAATCAAGGTCTAGAAACATCACTGGGTCCTCCACCACCCCTAACATAGCAGCAAACACACAGAAACCTCTCCAGAGTTCATCTTCTTGATGCAAGGACAGTTCTCACTTTTTTTTTTTTTTGAGACAGGGTCTCACTTTTGTAGTTCAGCTGGCCCTGAGCTCACTATGTAGCCCAGGCAAGCCTTGAACTCAGCAATCCTCCTGTCTCTACCTCCCGAGTGCCGGGATTACAGGCATGAGCCACCATGCCCGGCAACAGTTCTCCCTGTTAAAAGTGTCTTCCTATCATTGAATTCAACTTCCTGGCTTTTTTTCTGGCTATGGATTCTTGTTCCATCCTTTGAAACTTTGAAGAACCAGCATTATGTACTCTTCCCTATCAAGCCCTGCACACACACAGAACACAGCCTTTCTGTTCTTAAGCAGGATTGCCTTCTTCCCAGGGGCAACTGCACTTTAGGTGATAATTTGCATTAGGCATTCAGAGCTGTACCATAAAAACCAAGCAAATAAAGCTGGGAGACAAGAGCACTTCAAATTTTCCCCACCTTCACTCTTGCCAGGGCTTTGCTGGTTCTCCAGAGCCCAGATCACCTCATTTTTGAGTAGTTGCAAAAGACTTGTCTTCTGTTTCTGCATTGCTTCAGCTAATTGTTTCAGGCCCTTCCTAATCACTCTTTTTTGTTTCCCATTGCCTGAAGTATTGTGCAAGCTTGATTGAGAGCAGGACTCCCTGTAGTACTGCAAACTTAACTTAGGATCCTTATGATATAGTGAAGCTTTCACTACTAATAAGTCTGGGACAGATGGAAAATATGTGAAGATGCCATTTGCCAGGAGAGTCATAAAGAATCTAGCGCTTTGGGAAAAGTGACTCTGAACCCTCTCTTTGGTTTGAGAAGAGGTTTCTGTGATCTGCAGAAAACTACAGCAATACTCTCTGCTGCTCCACAAGCTTAAGTAGTGTTCTCCTCTCTCCCATGTTGTCCTTTGACTTCAAGAAAATATTTCTTAAGTCACCAGCAACTATCTTTGTCTTTTTGTTTTAGACTGGATTTCAAATGATATACTTAGCAGTAAGTAATTTTGATCAATTGAGAAGTAATTATTTCTAAATATTGTGAGACTCAAAAATGTACAATTCAGAGTTTGGGGTTTTTGTAAATGTATTATACAATCTTTCTTTCATAAAGTCTGAGGGTTCTCAAAAATGAATTAGAGAACTAAAGGATATGAGTTGCAAAGTACCAAAAATGGCCATTATTAAATGATTTAGGGCAGATAGTTGCTAAAGGAATTCAGAAGAGAGAATATTTCCACTTGGATTAAGCAAGGTTTATGATCAGAGGGTGCTTGAGGAACTTGAGGTACTTTACGGTTTTGAGATGAAGGATGGCTATCTGCATATTTAGGGGGATAGAGAGATGAAAAAAAGGTGTATAATCAAAAGTATTGTTAGGAAGAATGATGACCCCCACCCCCCACCAAATGCCCATAAAGAGTCCTCAGGAACCCGTGAGCATGTCACCATGCTACTGCTTGGATCGTCATGGTCCATCTGGTAAAGGTTTATGTGATTCCCTAGAATGGTCCTATCAGAAGGTGGTAGAACTTTAATGTGGGCAAGAAGCTATTTGGCTCCCTGGGGATGTGTCCTTGCAGGACATGGTGAAATACTGGTCCCTTCAATTTTCTCTCTGTTTTGGACCTTAGCTCATGAGGAGGTATGCAGTTTTGTTTCACCATGCTTTCCTATGATGATGCTTCACAACAAGCCTAAAAACAAAAGGGTTGAGTAATCATGGAAATACTTTTTTGTGTCTCACTGTGAGCCAAAATAAACTGTGATCCTCACAGACAATTGTCTAGCATTTGTTATACTGATGGAAAGTTGAATAACACATGCGAGGTGGGGCTTTCCAGATGAGATTAATGCTAAGTATGTTGATAAGGTGATATTTTCTAAGATTATTGGAAGGGACACAGTCTCATTGCATAAAATCAGTCATTTCTGATTGTGGTCAGAAAGAAATGTGATGTAAGAGGAAGCTTCAGAGAGATGTGAAGTTGTTGGCCTTGAGTGGAGGACAGAAGCCAGGAGCAAGAAATATGGGTGATTTTAGAGCCTTGACAGGCCAGGAAATGAATTCCCCCTTAAGCCTCCCAGAAACAAACACACCAAGTTTTGCCCAGTAAGATCCAGTTGGACTTCTGGCTGATAGAATAATAAGAAAACAAATTTGTGTTGTTTGAAGTTACTTGATGGTAATTGTTATGGCAACAGTAGAAAATCAAGTCAGTTGGTAACGAATAGATAACCCTGTGTAGAATTGTGGAAGATGAAGATAAGTTAGAACAGAGATCTGAAAAGAATGGAACAGGTTTTGGTGATGCCTGTGACCGATTTATGGTTCAGCCCAAGAATGGCTTTGTGCACTCACTGGCAGGAATTTTGGAAGGTGACTGAACTCATCCTGTTGGGAGGTCAGTAGAGACAAGATCTGGAGGGGGTCTCTCCTTTCCAGTAGCCCCCTCTCTGTCTCTGCTTCCTGGCTACCATGATGCAAGTAGCTTTTCCTCGCTCTGGCTCTTCTGCCATGCCATTTCTACTTTCTACCATGCTATTGAAACCATAGACTAGTAATGTGAGGTAAAATAAACTCTCCCCTTCATTTGTGGATATCAGACATTATATCCCTATGATAAGAAAGTGACAAAACAAATTGTTTGGAAACTATTGACAGTGTGGAGACATTAAGAGAGATTGCAAAGCACATATGTCTCAAGAGGTTCCCAGAAGCTTCTTCCTACATTTTTGTAGTTCAGCTAATTGTTGCTGAACAAAAACCATTAAAGCAAACCTCAGCTTCCAACTGAAATGGGTCAATTTCAGGTTGCAATATCCCATACACCAAAAAAACATATAGTAAAAAATGTAGATTGAGTCTGGTGCAGGACTAGGTTATATGTTTAATCGTATCTGTTGAGTTGCCAACTGAATGAGTGAAAAGTCAACTTAGAGCTCAACTCCAACAGAGAAATCAGAGAAATGGTTAAGGGTATTGAGATTTAAAGACAACTGGTATGTGCGCTCTGGTTAGTCTTTAGGAACCTGGCCAGATTCTAGGAAAAAGGGTACTGGCTGTTCTTTGTGCAATGAAAGTAATAGCTCTTAGTTCAAATTATTGGATTTCCTGCCAGCTAATGACAGCTATGATGAAAGGGACAGGAAACTGTTTCCTTTGGAGCTGGTGATGATGTCAAGCAGCACCTGGAATCTCTACTATTATAGAGGAATGCATTTAAAAAAACCTTCCCACCAGTTGCAAACGGGCTTCTGGGATATAATAAGTAAATAACAAAGTGTAATATTCTCTGTGATCATATTTTGAAAAGTAAATAAATTCAGCAAGTTGAGTCCTACCATATGGCAAGTGGCTAGACATATCACATGCTCCAGCCACACTACTCCATGTCCTTTTACCTCACAGCATTTCCTTCAGCCCATAAGACCTGGTGGTTGGTAGGAGGTGGGGAGCGGGATGGTAGAGCATTATCTGTATTTGACAGTAGGAAACAGTTTTCTTGAGTAAGTTGAGGATAAGATTCCACACACTGTTTTCTTTCCCTTTCTTCCCAAAGGTGGTCAGGCTCCAAGATTATATAAAAGAAAAATAGATTTTGTGTTACCTCTGAAGCTACCATTTACCAAGTGAAAAGTCATACTTTAGAAGGGAGAACTGAACTTGCTCAAAAGAAGCAGTTAGCACATTTGCTGAAACCCTACTTTAAAGTGAATTTGTTGGTATAAGTGACTTAGCCAGTCTGTCTTAACATATAGTAGAAGTTGGGTGACCAGAAGTATAGCTTATGTTTTCCTTCTCACCAAATTTGTCTCCCAGATCTATGGTGTAAACCTATAAGTAGTGAAATTAGTATTAAAATAGCATTAAAATATTCAAAATTCTTTGCCCAGGGAACTCAACTTCTTAAGGTCTTTTCCAAGTAAGTCATTTGAAGGATAGAAGAAGTTGTATGCATTAAAGATGTTCCTCAGGGTTTTTTTAATAGGAATTCAAATTATAAATAACTTAAATAAACAACCAAAGAGGAGTCATTAACCATACATCCACTTGAAGGAATATTATAAAAAGCAAAATTATGTCTATATGTCTAATAAGAAGAACAATTAGCTTACTGTAATGAAAATTTTAAATAGAATGTCAGCTACAGGCAAAAAAAACCGAACAGAAATATATAGAAAGAAAATTTCAGTGCATACATTGTTGTTATTTGGGGGAATAATGAAACTTATGGATTATTTCTTCTACCATTCTTTTCTTTTTGCTTCAAAATGAAAAACTTGTTTTATAAATTAAAAATAATCTTTTGTTAGAAGTATTTTAAAACCAGGTAGTACAACATGCCCTCTGGAATTATTCTTTACTTGTTTCCTCTGGGTGAATTACCTACCCTTTTTATATACTTTTTCTGTGGTGGTTCAACATTGACAAAGCTGTTTTGTTATTTTCTTTATGGTTGGTAGGATGATATTTCTTTTCTTCTATGGTCCTATTTTGAGCTTTAAAAATATGACGACTGTGTCTCCACATGGCCAAGACTCAGACAAGATGTTCTTCCTTACATAATTCTGTTGTCCTTCCCCATGGAATCGCCTTTTCTTTCTGGAAAGCATACTGTTCTTGTTTGTGGAGCTCTAGAAAATGCTACCATAGGTTAAAATAAGGTATAGGATGTCAGCAAATGTGTGAAGTAGCTGAAATGAGCCTAGCTCAGTCCTCACACCATGGCCATTCAGGGGTAGTTGTCAGGAGCTAAGAGGGGTGAATCCAAGGGGTGAGTATGCTGTGTTGAAACAGATGGTGAACAGTGTAGGCAAACAGAATTGTAGATAGGGGCTACAATTTCTGTTTTCTGTGGAAAACAGAAAAATCTTCTAGAAGGACAAAGTGAGGAGTATCCCCAAGCTCAGCCAGCACCAGTACATGACCTGTGGTATTGGGAGGGAAGCTGGAAGTCACCCTGCGGGGAGCCTTACATGGCCGATGGGAAGTTTGGATTTTAATTATAGGCAACGAAGAATGTTCTGGGAGCAGAGGTAAAACTGGATCACATCTGCTCTTAGGAAGCTCAATGGAGTTAAGACTACAAATTGGGAGCCTACATCTGAATCAGGCCAGAGGAAGGCACTGGTTTGGCCCCGCTAATTTTGTTTTTAATGAAATTTTTTTCCTAAGAAAGGTTTAGCACTATAGAGCATTTACATTTCAAACTTATTTTTTTAAGAAAAAAAATGGAACAAAACAAAACAAAACACCCAACCACAACTGTGTAAGTAGCCAGCCCATGCTTTTACAGCCTCTGCTGTCTCTGTGCACCACCCTCCCTGCTATGGCACCTTTTGTCCCTTGCCCCGTCCCATAAGCATTGCTGCTGAGGACATCGGCTAGACACACGGTGCAGGATCTACTGCTCTGCTTCTCAGCCCTGCAGATTATGTGTTTGTGACTATTTCAACTTTTAAAACGTAAGTTTTTAAAAAAATTCAGTTTCTCAGTTGCATGCATTTTAAGTACTCGCTGGCCATATCTGGCTCATGGCTTCCATGGTGCACAGTGTAGATAAAGAGCAATTTTGATACCACGGAGCGTTCTACTGGACAATGTGGGTATGAAGGGGAAGAAGGCCACAGGAGCAGCCCAACCGGATCCCTGCAATAGGCAGTGGCAACAGGGATGGCACATGCCATCCTTTTCATTACAGCACTATTTTGGTTGGCTTCTCACTGGCACAGTTAGGCTGGAGTCTGCTGTTGAACTTTCAGCATGTTTGAGAGCATATTTTCACTGCCTGCAGGACAATGCTCAACAAGTGTTCTGGCAGCATGCATTGTGTATATTTAACAATGCTGGTGATTTTCACCCCAAGTTCATTTCTTTGGTGTCTAGGAAACACGAAGAGCTAAGTGCTATCAACACTCTTGAAAGTACCAAGTGGGAAGCGTTTTTGAGTGCTTTAGAGAAATAGTGCTTCAAATATTTGAGGCATTATTATTCTCAAAAACAGTATCAGGCTTTTTCTATTGGTGACCTGCAGCTATTACAGACATAGGCGAGGAAACTGGTTGTAATGACAAGAGGATTCTGCCAGTTTTGTTGTCCCAGATCTGACTGCTCACGGAGTGCTTCTGCAAACCCACGACTTGAGCATACAGATTTCATGTGCTTCCTCAGAGGGGTCTCAATGCTTACATATTAGCATGGGCTGGACGCAGAGTGCTCTTGGCTGGACCAACCACTTACCAGGGGAAACAC
The DNA here is from genome assembly GCA_004025085.1 of Thryonomys swinderianus. Classification (NCBI taxonomy): domain Eukaryota; kingdom Metazoa; phylum Chordata; class Mammalia; order Rodentia; family Thryonomyidae; genus Thryonomys; species Thryonomys swinderianus. Next base: position 14,557 of record PVIC010001125.1, read on the forward strand.
AATGGATGCTGGTTTTTTTCTGAGTCCACACAAAGAAATATGTGGAGGTGTGTGCTGAGTGGTAGACAGACAAAAAGAATAGACAGAATATTCTTCTTTGAAAAAGGCTAAATTCTAAGACAGGAGAGGCAATGACTAATTATGGGACTTCTAGGGGGATTCAGACTCCTTAGCCCCATCTGTCTGTCCATCTGGCTCTTCATAAACCTGGCAGAATCTGCACATAAACCTTCCTTAGTACAGATACCTTTCTAAGGCTGTTTTGTAGGAGAAGAGTGAATCCCACTCTTGATCCTAAAGTACCTTCTTTTGGCAGGTAAGTTTGTTATCTTTTTTTTTTCTTTTTTCTTTTTTGAGACAGGGTCTTGCTTTGTAGTTCAGGCTGGCTCTGAGCTCACTATGTAGTCTAGGCAAGCCTCGAACTCAGCAATCCTCCTGCCTCTGCCTCCCAAGTGCTGGGATTACAGGTGTGAGCCACCACGCCCGGCATTGTGGTATGCAGTATTGATTGCTGGTGGCCGTGAGTCTCCACGCCCAGCATTGTATGTGGTTTCCAGGGATCGAACTCAGGACCTTGTGCTTGCGAGGCAGGCGCCAGAACCACTGAGCTAACCCTCCGGCCCTACAAATCATAATCTTTACAAAGACATAAAAACTTTTTTTATGAATGTTTTTATTCCTTTAACACATCATGCTGCATACTGTGTCCTCCTTCATTAGATAAAATGCTCCTAGAGAGCATGTCTTCTAGTTCACTGAATCTCCCTTCAAGCTATGTCCAGTGGGGAATGTGACATTTAGAAAGTTAATTGAAAATAGACAATAAATGTCTTAATGAAGTATAATTATGCCTATAGAACAGTGCACCATTGATAAATGTGTGGTTTGGTTAATAGTATGTGTGGCACCTCAGTTCATGAATGGTTTTATTTGTGAACAATTTGGTTTTGCACACAGAAGTGTTTGGAAGAATTATGGTTTTCTTTGTGAACTCTGCATTGGTGAACAACATGAGTGTGTTCATGAAGATAAACATGGCCATCTTTTCCATAACTGTGAAACAAATTAAGTTCATGAATTGAGACAACCTCTCTATTACAATGGAGTCTTGCATATATGTTTAACACTCAGGGTACAGTGGTAGCCAAGGTGCTGACATATAAGAGGCTGGAATGATAGATTCCTGTGTAAAAGACAAGTTATGATTAATGAATAACCTGTGTTTTCTCTTGCTGACATTTTTTTCTGGGAAGATGGCTATGGAAGAATTATAAAGTGCTCAGCTCAAGTGTTATCTTGCTATCAGAAGTGCTATAGTATCACCAACCATTGAGGCTTCAACTCTGACTGTTGGTGTGGGGAGTTCTGTTTCAACATGCTAGCCAAAACTAGCAAGTCACATAGTCCTAGGACAGACTCACAATGTAATCAACAGCTATGTTTTATTTGTTTTATTTATTTTTTTGAGACAGGGTCTCGCTTTGTAGTTCAGGCTGGCCCTGAGCTCACTATGTAGCCCAGGCAGCCTTGAACTCAGCAATCCTCCTACCTCTGTCTCTGAAGTGCTGGGATTACAGGCATGAGCCACCATGCCTGACAATAGCTAATTTTTCAATAACCTGTTCAGCAGGGTTTCAAGCTAGTCTTCTGCACTTTATCTCTGAAGGAAACCCTTGATCTAGAATTTAATAAGGATTAACTTTACTTTTGTGCATTTAATACATGACCATATGTCAAATTATCATAGACTCCTTTGTGACTGACTTTTTCAGCACAGGTTATGCTTGTGAGATTGTTTATGGTTTACATCTAAAGTCTTCTAGAAGTCTCATGTGTTTGGAAGTGATTGGATCATGAGATACTATACTCATCAGCACATTAGTCTGTTGAATGGTTTATAGATGATTTGCTATTAGGAGGTGGGGCTAAGATAGAAGCAGATAATAGGGGTGTAAACTGGAATGGTGTATCTTTTTCCCTGAGTCTTGCCTTTGCTCTTTACTTCCTGACTACCACGACCAAACATCTTTTCTGGGATGTGCCCTTCCAATTTGTGCCCTGCAGTCAACTGACTATGAACTGAAACCATGAGCCAAAATGACTCTCTCCTCCTTTAAGTGTTAGATATCAGGTATTTTTGCACAGTGATGAGAAATTGATTAAAACAGATAATAGGATCAGAGAAGTGAGGTCACTGGAGTTTAGAAGCTGTTGGAAGTGGTTCATGAGATAAAATTGGACATTTTGAGGAAACTAGTTAGAGAAACTGTAGAATACTATATGCTGAGCTTGATGGGACATTCTGGTCAGACCAGAAAAGGTAAGAACACTGAATGAAGTACAGATAATAAAGGCCAGGCCCAGGAAGTTTCAATTGGGAAAAAGGACTCCAAGGTAATTGGCCATGTATTTTACACTTTTGTCTAAATTTTGCTCGTATCTTGAGATTTTGTGGAGACTGATGTTAAGGACAGTGCACTAATTAACTTGGGAGTGGAAATTTCAAAACAACTCAGCATTCCCCCTGTGACATAAATACTGTTTGTTGCTTTTAGCTAGCCTTATAGTAAAAGTCAGGAACAAACAGCAAAGCAAAATGATTTGTAAATATTCCAGTTTTGGCAGAAATGAAGTGCCTGCAAAGTTGTAGGAGAGCATGGTTGCCAAAAAGCTAAGCATTAAAAGGAAGCCAGGTATTTTGCATATTTGACAATAGAAAAGATAGCTTGAGATCATCTCATGAATCAGCAAAACCCCATAATTCACAGGCTCAAGGGTACAAAACTATGAAGCTTTCATTTGAAAAGAGAGCTCTTGGGCACTGTATTCAAGAGCAGTTACATAGTGAATTGATTCCCTGGAATTTATTTCACAATATTCAACCATCTAGGTGCTTGGAGGTCTTTCCTCCTTTATCCAAGGAGGCCACCTACTTCTTCGGCTAGCAGCTTACTTTAGCATCATCCAAAGTTGGTGGTTCCAGAGAGGGCAGTGTGTGAAGCTGTGAGAGTAAACCCAAAAGCACACTAGATACCTTGGAAAGTTGGAAAACACAGGAGTATGAGATATCTGAGGAAAGCCACAGGCAGTCAGCAAAGCTGTGCCAAGGTAGAGGGCATGAGTGCATAATTGGCAATGCCATAGTGGTGAGGGCTACCGAAATCATTGGAGCTCACATCTCACCCCAACTGATGCCAGGTGATACACATAGAACCTCAGGATTTACTGTCTGTCCTGCTGGGTTTTGCTCACTTGGGTTTGATTCCTTTCTGTCCCACTATGTCTTCCTTTTGACATGGGAATGTTTATCCTGTGCCATTGTATGTTGACAATATTTAACTTTCATTTTTATTTTTATAGGGGCTCACAGAGTCTTCTCTTGCCTTGAGTCTCAGAGATTTTTGGATTTAGATTTTTCATCAGTATTTGTTAAGACTTTATTGAATAAATGCATTTTGGATATGGTTGGATATGAGTTTTTTAGGGGGCAGGATATTATAGTTCAGATCTACAATATCCTTCAAAAGCCTCATATTTTTGGAACATTTTGGGATCACGGGGGTGTTATATTCATAGCAAAATTAGTTCACTGATGGGGCCAGAGGGTTAGCTCAGTGGTTCCGGTGCCTGCCTCGCAAGCCCAAAGGACCTGAGTTCGATCCCCGGCTACCACATATAATGCTGGGCATGGTGGCTCACGCCTGTAATCCCAGCACTCGGGAGGCAGAGACGGGAGGATTGCTGAGTTCGCGGCGGCTTGCCTGGGCACCATAGTGAGCTCAGGGCCAGCCTGAACTACAAAGCAAGACCCTGTCTCCAAAAAGCAAAAAAAAAAAAAAATTAGTTCACTGATAAGTTCATAGCTGACTTGCTATAAGGAAATGGAGCCTGGTTAGAAATGGGACAGTGGGAGCCATGCAGTGGGAGGTTTTCTGTTGCCTTCTCTTTCCTGACTACCATAACCTGATATAAGCAGCTTTCCTCTGCTATGCCCTGTTCACATGACATTTCTGCCCTGGAGCCTGCTGACCACGACTAAAACCATGGGCCAAAATAAACCTCTTCTCTTTTAACTTGTGAGTGTTGGGTATTTTGTCCCAGTGACGAAAATAATTACCACAGAGGTTCATGAATATCACTGTATAGAACATTCATTTTAATTGTGTTGTATCACTGCAGTGCCTTAATAGGTCATAATTTAGTTATCCATGTCCCTTTTTCTGGGTTCCTACTAAGTGGTACTATTATGGTTTTATTTTGCTTCTACATGCATACTTGCACTTGGCTTCTGGGCATGGATAGTATATGAAGGAACTGCTAGGTCATAGGGAACTCATAAGTTTATCTTTAATAAGTCTTTCTAAGTGGCTACACTACTTTATACCCTCATCCATTCTAACTGTTCCACATCTTCCCCAATGCTTGATATAATGAAGCTTTTAAATCATTCTAGAATCCATACAGTGGTTCTTTTTGTAGTTTTAAAGAGTAATCTCTTGCTGAGTAATAAATTGATCATTCTTTTATATGTATATGGATTATATGGATGGCCTGTGTAATTAAGTACCTGTTCGAATATTTAGTCCAGGGCCTGAGATTTAGCTCAGTGGTTCTGGTGCCTCCCTAGCAAGCACAAGTTCCCTGGTTCAATCCCCGGTAACCATATACAAGGATACTGGGCATGGTGACTCATGCCCACCAGCAATCAGTACCATCTACCATGATGGTAGGCATGGTGGCTCATGCCTATAATCCCACCACTCAGGAGGCAAAGGCAGGAGGATTGCTGAGTTTGAGGCTTGTCTAGGCTATGTAGTGAGCTCAGGGCCACTCTGAACTACAAAGCAAACCCTGTCTCAAAAAAAAAAAAAGAAAAAAAATAGTCCATTTTTGATTGGACTATCTTTTCCTTATTGGTTTAGATAATTTAAATATGAACCTTTTATCAGTTGTGTATGTTGAAAATGTCTTCTCTGTGACTTGCTTTTACTATTTTAATTGTTTTTCTTGATGAACAAAATTATCTAATTTTAATGTAGTTTAACATTATGCAGTCGAGTTTCCCACGTTTGGGGAAATCACAGGGGTCAGCACATTCGGAGTGCAATGAATAAGCCTCGCCCTGGGAAAACCACCTTCGTGATCATGGTATCTCCCCTGCCAGGTAAGTATTGATTAACTGATTTTTTTGTGCACCATACTTCACTGTTTCCATGTGGATATAAATACTTCAATATCTATGACACCTTATTTACTTCCATGTTTATATTTAGTTGATCCAGGCCCATTTAATGAGAAGTCCATCCTTTTTTCACTGCTTTTTCCACTAAGCAAATTCCCTCATAAACGAAGAGTCCATCTGTGCATGTCTGTTTTGCAACTTTATTCTGTCCCTTTGTTCTCTTTGTCCATTCTTGCTTACCTTTTTGCTGTAGGCCTACAATGTTTTTGGTATCTGGAGAGTAAATCATCCTACTTTGTTCTTGTTCAAGAGGATTTTGCCATCTTGGCCCTCTGTATCTGCATGTAAATTTTTTAAAATTGAATTCTTCATTGGTACATTTTATATACATCTCACAGTCACACATAACACTGGGGGATTTGTACCAGTATATGTCACAAGTTAATTCTCATTTTTACCCACATCCCTCCCCACCCCCTATATACATGCTCTTTTATTTTCTTCAGAATCATATTTACTCCTTCCTCTCATTACACACACCAGATTTCCTTTGGAAATTTCCCATTCTACAAAAACTGTCATACTTTTGAATTTTGGCATGTACATGCACACTATTGGGATATTTATTCAAATTGCATCATAAATAAATAAATAAATAAATATATGTATATATGAAATTTTTGTGGAAATTTACATCTTTACAATGTGAACTTAAAAATGCATATGTTCTGATATTCTGTAATTTTTCTCAATAAAATGTCCCACTTTTTGGGCCAGAGGGTTAGCTCAGTGGTTCCAGCGCCTGCTTCACAAGTGGAAGGTCCTGAGTTCGATCCCCGGTAACCGCATACAATGCTGGGCGTGGATACTCACGTCCGCCAGCCATCAATATCTCATACCACAGTGCTGGGTGTGGTAGCTCACGCCTGTAATCCCAGTACTCGGGAGGCAGAGATAGGAGGATTGCTGAGTTTGAGGCTTGCCTGGGCTACATAGTGAGCTCAGAGCCAGGCTGAACTACAAAGTGAGACCCTGTCTCAAAAAAAAAAAAAAAAAAAAAAAAAAACAAGTCCCACTTTTATGGGCAGATGTCTTGAACATCATTTAGTAGATTTATTCTGAGGAATTTGTCTCTTGCACTGCCTCAAAGAGGGAACATTAATCATTTCACCATCAAAGATGATATTGAATGGATTCTGGGTGTTGTATTGCTCTGTTATTAAATATCATTTATCAGATTAAAGCATGAGGACATGGCACTTTGACATTTCATAATGTCAGTTTTGACCTTGGGTGTTTTGGAACCATCTAAACTAAGCCAGTCATGTTTCAGTTATGATGAGGTTATGTGTACAACATGCTGCTTTCACCCACTGTGCTTCTACTTAGCTCTTGCTCTAACACTGAGGCAAAATCATCCCTGTATTTTATATTTCTAAGCCTCACTTTTACCGACTTTAGGGTTAGAGCAAGATAGAGAAGGTTTGAAATAACTTGTCACAAACTTTATTTATAAAATGTTGTATTTGTCTCATTGTCTCTATTTTAATTATCACATCCAAACAGGTGTCTAAAATGTAAGATTGGTGGACCTATATAATAGGTGACATACCAGTCATGTCTTACTATGTGCTATACATCCAATTTGTTGAATAATTTTAATGGTTTTTTTGGTTCAATCTTCATTGAGTGTTTAAAACTTATTTGCTGTTTTCTGTTTGCATGTTTATATTTCTGCTACCTATCTCTAGGTTGTATACTCACTTTTGGACCTCATAGTATCCACTTTGCCTCAAGAAAACTCCCATAACTTTGTACATAGTCTAATAGTTGTAAGAGAGGTAAATGAATGGAATAGAGCAAATCCAGCATGACCAGAACTAAAGGATCACACTGAAAGTACCTGATAGGGGCTATCAATAGCTTAGTGAAACTCTGTTAATCTGCTCCATCCAACCAAGGATAATATTGAAAGTTAGCCCCAGGAGACTCATCACCAAGGCCTTTAGTGTCTCTAAATTTTACTGTCTTTCTAGCCAAAGAGAAGCATGCATATTCTCATGAAGGGAAGGTGATGGCAAAGGAAACAGTGGGTAAGAACTTTGAAGAAATCCCTTGTTTCATCCCTTACAACTTTGCCTTCTTTGTCTATCTAGATTTATGCTTTTCATCTTTAAATCTTCTACTCAAAGAACACCTATGTATAAATGTCCTCCTCTTTTTCCTTTTTGGTATTTTCTCACGAATAATAGGAACTCTCCCTTGTCAACCTGCAAGATGTCCCTTGGTGTTTTAGTTGTTTGGTATTAATCTTTATGCTGTCACCTTTCATATGGAAGACATATTAAGGACACAAACAGCTCTGGATTAGATGATAACTCATTTTTTATCTTCTACCTTGTTCTCTCTTGGATCTTTCAACTTGGGGGAAGTCAGCTGCTGTGTTACAAGAATACTCAAGCTGCTCTTTGGAGAGGTCCTTGCGGCAAGGAAATGAATAGCTCCTCTGTGGATCCCCCAGGGAACTGCAGCCAACTGAGATGTTCTTCCCAGATTCCTAGTCTGTACTTTTGCAAGTATGTTAGATAACACATGCTCTTTGTTAATCAAAGTCATGACGTTTTGGTATTATTTGTAACACAGGTGATAGGTAAATGATAGAGTTCAGCTCAGGCCTTATCTTCTTGTAACCTGATTGATTCTCTTGACAATGTCTTTCTTTGAGCCGCTTCTATTCATTCTACAGACTTCTCCAATTGTACCTTCAGCATTCTTTGCATCTCAGAATTTATATACCTGCTTCACAATAGTGGATCATTGATACTTTCCGACTTAGCATTTCCTGCCTACTCTTTTCTTCAACCACTGTAATAGGAACAGCAATCAGCACATGAGCCTGGATCGATATTTCTGTTGGGGTGCTTCATGCTGCAACTTAACAAACAGGGCCTGATTCACAAGCCTGTAGAATTATGTCGTCACATAATAGGAAGCATACAGAGATGGAAGAGTCCAACCATGGAACATGAATGGCTTTGGCTTTATCTCTGTGTCACTTTCTCATTTCTATCTTCTTTCCTATAATGACCAATTTCAGCCTGGCTTTTCTCACAATCATAAGACGATTACACAAAAACAAGGTCTTACATTTCATTATGAATATTTAGAAAGGAAGAGAGAAGAGAGAGCAAGTGAGAGAGAATGTCTTCCTTTTATCCCTAAGCAGCCATCTCTTTGACTGATTGAATGAGATGAGTCAGTTGCCAGTTGGAGAAGAATGACAGTAGTCAACAAAAATACCTTTATTTGGTGTCTGGGTTATTGACCCTATCATTGTCAAGGGCAAAATGATTGCTTAAACTGGTTTAAAGAATGGACCCAGCATGGGAGTTGGGGGAAGGGTTAGCTCTCCTAACCCCATGAGCTGTTTGGGTGAGGAACAGATATTGAAGTAGGAAGAAAGTCTTACTAACCAGTAGCTTCATCTGAGGCCAGCCTTGTGAATTTTTCGAACTGAACCTAGGAAAGAGATTTCTTTTATTTCAGGATCTAACATGGAAGCATCCAAGACTAGAGCACCTGCTGCGATAGTACTTTCCCTTTGAATTAAAACTTGAGCTTGACAAAAGAGCATGAGTACAGAAAAAAAGAAAATAAGAAGGACTAAAAATGAGGTAAAAGAGTGTGTTCAGCATGCCAGACCCTGGGTGTAAATATCCCAGAGGCAGAAAAACAATTTTTTTTGCAACTTGTTTACTTGGATCATCAAATTCTTTGGCCTCAGAGAAATGGAGTTGGTTTTGTCATCTGCAGTTGATACAATCTTTGCTGGTATATGCCCTTTTAAGTTAAATCTCTTTTCCTGTGTATCCATGAACACTGATACCACTCACAATGCCGAGCATACAATAGGTCCTCACTAAATATCGGTGAAACAAAGATAACAGAATGTCAAGCATTGGCAGAATTTGCAATGATGTTGGTATTATCTTTGTCAGAGTGATCAGCAGGACACAGGATTGCATTTGATGGGTGCTTCCAGTGTGCTGGATTTTCTTGGAATCGTCAACAGCAAAGGCCCATCAGCACCATGGAAAGAGAAGATAGCCCTGCTGCAGAACCTCCAGACATTAAAGGAGGGAGAAAACTGGGGAGAGAGGCTGTGGGAAACAAGTAATAAGTGAGGAAGATCTACAGTTCTCATATAGAGTTCGAGAAAGGCAAAACAGGTGTCCTGTGACAACCAATGCTTTTAATGAGAGTCAGGTACATTTGAACTTTTAGCATTCCTTATTATTTCTTCATCTGTTATTTAAAAATATCTTTACAAGAACCATAGTTTCAATATCATACAGTTTCCAGGAAAAAATATAACCCATTATCTAATATCACAGAGCTAGAATAAAAAGGGCTGGACGAAAATGTTAGGTCTTCTGGATGTTGGTTTGGGTTTTTCTGATTAGAATCAGAGAATGCATCAAAAAAAGAAATTGAAAGAAGTAAAGAAAATACAAAAGCTACATGAGGTCTTTCAGAAAGAGACTGTTACCTTAGAACATGTAAACTGTAAAAAATGTAATAATCAGTTTATAAAAGATACCTCTTTATAAAAGAACTTCTGTTGAGTATCCAGGCAGGAATTTCCCCCAGACTCTCCCTGCAATAGTTTTGCAGTGAAACATCCCCAAATGCCGAAATGTTAAAGGATTGGCCCCCAGGTGGTGCCACTAAAAGTGGCAGAACCTTCAGGAGATGGAGCCTAGTGGTAGTTCCCTAGGTCGTTGGGCCATGCCCTTGGAGGGGACTTGGAGAACCTCACTTTCTTCCTCTTTTGCTCCCTGCGCTTGAAGGAAGTGGGCTGGCCTTGCCATTTCCTCCAGCCTGACGTGCTGCCTTGCTGCAGGCCTATGTAATTGTTCTGTCTAATAAGAGGCAGCAATCCTTAAGACTAGAGCCTGAATAAGCCTTTCCCTTTATAATTTGCTTTCTATAGTAACAGAAAGCCAGCTTGAATACTCCGCCCAGAAGGAATCAAACTCAGTTTATCCCTCTTTGCTCCAGATCTGCTCTTCCTGGGTGACTTGCTTTGACCAATGAAATGTAAGTAAAACTTACACATCACTTCCAGATGAAAGCATCTAACTGCCAGTTTGTCTCCCCAGCCCAGTCCCAGTTGTCACAGAGACTGAAGGAGCTCTGCTTAACGTGGAAATGCTGGAAGACAGAAAGAAGCCAAATCAGGACTCTGAGATGCCTGGAGAGTATGCATTCCTATAGCAGCCTTTATGCAAGTGAGAAACATACATTCCTTCTGAAAGGCCCCAAGACTCACAGGTTGTGACCACACATAACCTGGCCCAGGCTTCCTGACACAGCAGACACACAGGATGCTTCCAGCATCCCAGCCATGTCTCTCCATGGCAGTTTCCATTTCTTCCCGCTGTGATTCGGAAGAAATCAGTGAGACCCAGTTGGCAGGGCCCAGCCAGTCATCCTGGAAGAGGAAGACACATGGAAACCGTTCAGCTTGTAGCCACCGCCAGGCTATCGTTACTAAGTGTACTGCGGTCCCATCTGCGTTCTTCCTAGATCTGAAGTGGGTAAACCTTCATTACTTAAATTGCTCTGGACCACCAGCATCAGTAGCTTGGGGCGTGTTTGAGTGGGGAATCTGGGTCTGTCTTGGCCTCTGAAACATAATCTACATTTTTGAAAAGGTCTTCTGGTGATGGGTATAAAAGCACTGTTTCAGCCTTGGCAATGAGCAAGAAGAGTGACTCGGTTTTCTCATGGTGGGTGGGTGACTGGCTGCCCACCTTGAGCGCTGGCAGGCAACCCTCTCCCTTCAAATGTGTCTACCACAGCCCGCATTGTACAGAATGGAGGTACACCCTGAGTCCCCTGTGTGTCGTGTTCTGGGTGACAGGATACTCAGCGTAAGGACTGAGCACGCAAACTGGTTCCTGTCCATGAGGTGTCGGGTGTCCCATGCATGGTCCAGACAGCTGGGAGTCTCTTCCTCCCCACCTGCTGTGGACCCCGCTCAGACCCTAGTACGCAGATGGCTTTGGCGAGTGTCTGCTCCTGCTCCCCGCTCTTGATCTGCCTTCCTCTTCCTCCCTGGCCGCAGTCCCTGCGTCTGCCCTTCCTCTATGAGTCCTACATAAGGCGCCAGGGACAAGGCGGAACTGCTCCCTGGCTCTGCTTCTGAGCGACGAGAAGCCAGCAGCTGAGTCAGGATGTGCGCTCTGCTCCAACCGAGGCCAGGGCTGCGCAGAGCCCAGGAGCCCGGCAGCTCGTCCTGGGAGGTTACCGCGTGACCAAGTGCAGGCAGGCTCTCCTCCGCTGCCCCAGCCCGCTGCCCTGGGCCGCCCTTGCTCTTGGCGCCTCCTCCGCCACTTTCCACTCTGTGCTGGCAGCTCCACGCTGGGGGGCTGCCAGCGGGAGGCCGCTGTCTGCTGCTTGGAGCTGCTGGTCCCTGCTGTTTATGAGCACTGTTCTTCCGGGAGCACGGCCGACGCCTTCCACAAAGAATGCCTTTCATCAGGGCTGCGTCAGGGGCTGGGCAGTGGGGGCTGCTGGACTGAGGGCCGGGCGGGGGGAGGGGAGTTGGCCACAGTGGCAGATGGGATCTGCCCCAGGGCGGATGTCGAGTGCCTTCTTCAATATGCCTTTTCCCTTTTAATCTCTTCTTGAGCAGAGCTGATCAATTAGAGCCGTAATTATTTTAATCTTCTTGTTGGCTGTCCTGCCTCCCCCGCCCACGGACTCCCTCTCTGTGTACTTGGGCGGCAGCTCGGCAGAGGCCGTCTCAGGCCAACCACTTTGGGGTTTTGTAATAACCGCACGATGATGTGAGGCTGCCTGGCCAGAGGCCATCCCTTCCCTTGCCGGGTGACCTTCTGCAGAGCTTTCTCTTTTCTCTTTCCTTTGCAAAGCGAGGGCGCTCTGTGGGGCAGGTGAGAGAAACAAGTCATCAAAAGCAGGGCTACATGGCATGTCTGCGACCCGTGTCAGCATCGCTGTCAGTTAGGAGCTGGCGTCTGGGGACCAGCAGATCTGGTTCTCCCACTGGGTATAGATCTTTTCTGCTCAGAGTCTCTGAGCCCTTCCTGTTAAATGAATATCAGAAATTCTCCAGAGCGGTCATTTGTCACGACGGGTGAGGAGGTGCAGGTGTAGCTGAGGTCAGAACAGACCCAGTAATAGTGAGTCAGGTGAGCTTTTGGGAAAATCAGTACTGTACCTGGCTCTTCCCCGGGACTGAGAGAAATGAATGTGTGTAAAAAACAGAAAATGAAAAGGTCAGGCTGGTGCCTTGGCTCTGCAGTGCATTGTGCCTGGGCAAACAGAACCCCTTTCTCTTTTATCAGGTGTGGTAAAATAGTGTAAGTGAGATCTCTATGGATAAGACTTCGGTTTATTCTTAAAAAACGCTTTTGAAATGATGGGAAGAAGGCCTGTGTCCTGGTCCACAACACAGTTTCCTGGGCCAGCTGAGCATCTGTTCATCTGCACTGTGGGAGCTTTGTGGACGTGGGCTATTCTGAGGAAAGAAGACTCCGGGTCCAGCTTGTGAGCAGTGCAGGACATTGCTGGCTTCTTTCCCTGGTCTCCCTCCTGGCTCATTTTAATCCAGTATTTCATTTAGTTCCACTCAACATAATACAAAAAGAAATGAATTAGGGGGTGGAAGTACAAAGACACCTGAGCCATGGCTTCTGCTTTTAAAACCTCACAAGGGGGGTGAGGCAGGCAGATAGGCATGAGCAGAAATGATAGGGACAAATATTAGACAGACATAAATGCTGATTTGTAGAAAATATTGAGGAATCAAGAATCTAGTGACTGAAGACAGATGAGAGATGAATGTTTAGGGAAGTTATCTCAGAAGACTTGTGGATAATTTTTCTTTCCAGGCATTTTTTAGATATAGTTATCATAATGGTTAGTGTAATCAAGTGTATCAGTTAGCTTTTGCTGTATAACAAATATTCCAGCAATTTATTTAGTTCACAGTTCTTCAGATTAGCTGAGTGGTTCTTCTTTCTTGACAGGATTGGCTGATCTCTTCTGGGCCTGCACATCTGTGTTTATTTGGCTGGCTGGCTGATCTAGGATGGTCCCACTCAAGCTAGAGAGCATTGTCTGCACTTTGCATGACCTCTTATTTTCAGACTGCTTCTATGGACTTATTTATACATAGAAAGCAAGTTGCAATGCTCATGCAATTTTCAGGTCTCACCCTGCATCATGGTTTCTAATGTCCCATCAGCCAAAGCGAGTCCCAAGGCCAATACAGATTGAAGGGTGTTAGCGTCTACGGCCATCCCACCCTGAACTCATCCGATCTCAGATTGAAGGGTGCTAAAATAGACCTTCCTTTTAATGGATGGGGTAGACATTTTGGCCATTTTTGCAAACTACTGTAATGCTTATATCAAGGAAATAGAAGGGAGAGGTGACCAAGATATGAAAAACTGGAGGCACATCAAGCTTGATGCCAAAGAAACAGGTAATTGTCTAAATGATATAATCTGCTTCTCAACCAGGCCAAGTATTCAATAGCCCATCTTTGGACACACGTTTTATAGTGTTTAGCATTGCCGATCCCAGTTGTCCTGTTTCAGAGTGAAAATTCCTGTGGGATGTTATGACGTACTCAGGTTTAATCAGCCCCTTGGCTAAGCTGTCCTTGAGGGCAGGAATAGCAATAAAAGCCGCAGCAGCAACTCCTTTGGCAAATTAGCGTCAGAGGCTGGAACATGAAAGAAGTCTAGGAAGGCAAAGGAAGAAGCTCCAAACTTGTTTTTACCTCTGTACCAATGTTCTTTGAAGCTGGATTGTATCTGAGTACTCAAAGGTGAAAAAGCCTTTGCAAAGTCATTTGCAGAACTTAGAAAATTTAGAAACTGGTTGTCTCATAAAGTAAAGGATATTAGCAGCATGCCATGGTACCTCCCTGACAGCCTGATAAATGGTCTCCTTTCTTGTCCTTCAGCCACTTGTGCTCCTTACTGAGAGGTTGGTACCTCCAGCCTGCTGTGGGTCCTGCCATAGACTCTGCCCTTAGAGAAGAGTCTGACTTCGAGGAAGTCATTTTTAGGGAATCCGAAGAGTTAGAGTAGTTCCCAGACTTTAGCAAGCCTCAGATTCACCTGGGGAGAGTTCAAACACATGATTGGGGCCCAGCCAGTGTTCCTGATTCTGTAGATTGGGACAGGGCCTGAGAATTTGCCATTCTAACAAGTTCTCTGGGGGGTGCTGATACTCTAGTCCTGGATCATTTTGAGACCTTTGTAATTCTACACAGGGTTCCTCTTACTAGAGAGGTTCTCTAACTAGGGCGCACCTAGAGGGCATTTTAAAAACATCCGCGGCAGGGCTTCACCTGGAGCGATTTAATTGGTCTGAGAGAAGCCATTTATGCTTTCCAAAAGATCCCTGTGTAGTTCTAATGTACAAGGACTGATAATCACCGCCTATTGTAGCAGTCCTCGAAGAGAGGTCTTCAAGATGTAGCAGCAACACCATCTCCTAGGAGCCTGTTAGAAATACCAGCTCTCAGGCCCTAGTGAGTTCCCAGACCACTGGATTAAAAACTCAGGTGATGGGGCGAGCAACCTTTGTTTTAACAAGCTGGTTAGATGATTGTGATCCGCACTAACATTTGATTAGCTGACTTCTCCCAAATGCAGTGGGGCCTGTGGGAAGACATGAGAAGAGCCATCACCCTGCCCTCATTCTTTGGGAGCGGGCCCTGTAGGGGTGACACACAGCTTGCAGAGTTGGGATTCCATCAAAAATATCTTAGTGTTTTGGACCTGAGATTTCTGAGGCTGGCACAGAAGAGGAGACTCATACTCCTGCTTCAGTGTGATGTGACCGCCTCTGAGGCTCCTCTTCTCAGCTCCTTCCTGTGGAACAGAAACCAGGACATCCAGCCCTCACTGGGATACTAAATTAACAGTGTGACTACCCCCTGGCCTTGTTTCTCATCCTGAATGTACTATGTGATTTGCATCAACTGAATCATCCACCTTAAAGTTCTGAGTAGGCAAAATGAGATTTCACAGATAGGACTTTTGATCATTTTCTGTAGGAAGAATAACAACGAAAGGCTTGTTGTCTCATCCACACAACTTGCATGCTGCTTTCCTCAGCTAAGGAAAAAAGCAGAGGTCTAAGTCATCGTCCTTTACTTTATGAATTAATGGTTGTGAGACCTGAGTGTCAGGGTAGCGAGGTACAGCATGGTGCCTCCCTGGTGTCCCCACCCCTGGCTGCCCTAGATCTGCTAGGCTAGCTTTAGTCTAATGCCAGGCACCATAGCACAATCAGTCCATAGCCTGGCAGACCTAAGCTGCTCAGGGAACATCCTTCAGTGCTTCATGTTGCTCTTGTGAAGGTCCAGCAATCTCCCTTCTTGGTTCCCCCAAAATAAATGCGCCTTCATAGACACCATCCACTCTGTGCTCAACTAGGTTCTCAAGTTAGAAGGTGTAAGTTTACAGGGGCCTCAGCCTTCATACCGGGTGAGTCAGGGCCAGGCATTCTGCACAAACCTGGAGAACAGTACACTCACCCATCCACCTGCTAGGGATGGGAGGACACATTACCAAGAGAGGCCAGGCTGCAACCTATAGCAGATATGCCAATTTGGATCTTCTGAGATACTCGCTGCCTCTGCCTGGTCCCTTCTCTTTGACAAATATAAGCACAGCTTCAGAACCCAGGAGTTCTATAGCCTAAGGAACAGCAAGGCTCTTTCTCATTCCACTGGCTGCTGTCATTATTGGAGATCAGCTTCTCAGGGTACTCTCTCTGCAGCTAGATCACTTAATGAAAAGGACCTTAGGCAGAGTGTTTGTGGTAATGCAGGGAATCAGTAGCTTGCCAAGGGTGGTAATCAGGCCAGGAGGTTCACACCACCTGGGAAATTGTTAGGACTGGGGCCTCTTGTGCCCATTCCTCGGGAGAGGGGCTCTGTAATCAATGCTGCTAGGCAATTCTGAGGCTGCTAAATTTGAGAGCTATTGCTTTTAGCCAGAGCATTTCAAGCTTGGTTGCGTGTTAGAATCATCTGGAGAAATGTAAACGCACATGGTGCTCAAAATATAACCCAGACCAATTAAATCAAAAGCTCTGCAGGTGAGACCCAATATTATTAAAAAAAAAAAAAAGAAGAAGACGAAAAGAAAACCTTTAGGAAGCCAAGGTAGAGAACCGTTTTGAAACCACAGCAAATAACCAAGTTAAGCCCACAGATCTAGTGATCATGTCCGTTACTGATGGCTGAAAGAAAAGACCACAACACAACAAAATTGACCTAAAAAGTTCAAAAACAGATTGAGTCTGGTACACAAGGTAGAGCAAGGAATCAGGCATGAACTGTACATTGTGCCACTGATGACACAAGCTGTCTTCCCTGTTGGTCTCTTGTAATTTCTCAGTGTGAGAGAATCACTTAGCACTGTAAGGGAGAGAAAAAGGGCAGGATCCTATGAGGATCAAATGCCATAATAGATGTGAATCTGTTTTAATATAGAGGGTTAGTTCAAGGTGAGATGTTTTTCTAGAAGCCCAAGTCAGAAAATGCAGTTCTTATAAATGTTTTTGTCTATTAAAGTGCCTCAGTCCTTTTAGCACCACTGAATTTAATCAAAAGGCTTACAAGGCAGCCCTCCACCCAGGTTTTTATTGCACCTCTGAGTGAGTTCACCCAGCTGGGTGCTTGTACCTGCTTTATTTGCTGAGGCACAGCACGTGAAGCATCGCATCTGACCCTCTGGCATGGACTAGCTCAACTTAGCAAAATCTTGTCTCTCCGGTGACTCCTTCACAGCTGTGTGAGGTCTTTTGACTTCCAGTTGGAAAACCATGTCCTCTGATTTGGATGGGTTCCCAGTGGGCAACTCATTTGTGCAGCTAATTCACGAATCTGTTTTGTTCCTTGAGTTTTGTGAACTTAGAAGCAGCTGAAAGGAGAGGGAGGAAAAGACGGAAGTCTTAGAGGTAGCTGTGTGCGTGCCAAACTGCAGATTTCTGTTCTTCCTTTGACAAGTCAAGGTATCCAGAGGGTGGCTGTCCATCCTCGATTGCTTTGTCCAGGGTGCTCATTCTGCATTCACTGTGTACAGTCTGGGGACAAATGTCCCGACAGGTGTGAGTTCCTTGAAGGTCTACTCGCACACAAACAGCAGCCTGTTAGATTTTGCTCAATAATCTCCATCACAGCAGAGCTCTGCTTATTTCCATGACATACTCCAAAGCACATTGCTTAGAATCATCAAGGAACTTTCTCTTCTCCAAGATTTCTTTAACCTCGACACCCTAAAGATGTATTTTTGTTCTGTACTCATAGCCGAGATTGTCCCCTGGGAATTTCAGAAACTCTTCTCACCTCTAATTGATTTTCCCAGGACAGGAGATGGAGGGAAGGTAAAATGCTAGTAAAGGGGTTTGTGTGCCACCCCTGCTCCTGTCTATCCTAGGTCTCCGGTGGTTTCTCCTTTTGTCACTTTGTCACTGATATTCTTGGCTTTGGCTACCAATCAAATGCTCAGGACAACTGACTTTGGCTTTATTTTTTTAATCTTATTTGGGAGGCACCTTCCCCTCGGGAAGACACATCTGCTGACCTTTGGTTTGGTTTACCCCTCAGCTGCTAGATAGTATTTACTCACAGAACTTCTGCCTGGGGATTTGGTTACAGCCTAAATCCCTGTTACGGTTTGGATCTAAAATATGCCTGAAAGACCATGAGTTGAAGTCTGGTTTCCAGCTAATGGTGCTGTTGGGAGGTACCTCCCTTAGGGGGTGTGGCCTAGCTGGAGGAAGTGAGATCACTGGGGCGTGGCTGTGAAAAGGATATTAGAACCTCAGCTCGGCCTCTTTCTCTGGCCTTACTTCTCGACTTCCATGAGGTAAGCAGCTTTGCTACTTTCTACTGTGACATTCTCCCTCATGTCTGGAAGCTTCAGGGTTAAGCAACCACTGGCCAAGATAAAACTAATCTTTTCTTTCTTCACATTGGTCCTCCCCAGGTATTTGTCACAGAAATGGCAAACTGATAGCTCTGGTTGCAGCTAAAGTTCTTTCCCCCTTTTTTTTTTTTTTTTTTTTTTTGAGACAGGGTCTCGCTTTGTAGTTCAGGCTGGCTCTGAGCTTACTATGTAGCCCAGGCAAGCCTCGAACTCAGCAATCCTCCTGCCTCTGCCTCCCAAGTGCTGGGATGACAGGCGTGAGCCACCACACCCAGCACTTTGCCCTTTTTTTTGTCCTTGGTAAGGGAATATGGCCACCTCCACAAAAACTCCTGCCAGATGGATCGTTTGTATTTTTAAAAAATCCCAGTTCTCTTCTGTCTTATTTCAGATAAAGAATAGCTGCGGATCTTGGCATCATGTGAACGAGATAGCTTCTCAGCTCCTGTGACATTTGTCACCTTATCAAAGTCACCAGGTGAGCGTTCCCAAATTGTGTTGACTGAAACTATATATCACCAATGAAAAGAGACCAAAAATAGACTGTGTAGAATGATGTCTTTAAATGCTGTCTCTTGACCTTGGGCTAAAGGCTTAAAGGAGTGAAGGTAAAAACATGACCCCTTTTAATGCCAGAAGTAAAAATGCCATGCTGACCTCCTGCTTCTGGTGGTTAGAAATATGGCTTTAACCATATATATATATATATATATATATATATATATATATATATATGGTTTTTTTTTTTTACATCTTCTAGCCAGAGCTTTCTTTTCATCCAAATGAGTACAAAAGTGAAAAGAAAAAGTAATTAGCTTAATGAAACAAAACTGAGAGCAAGTATGGCCCACAAGCAGTTTGTGAGATGCTGGTCTGAAATAGAGCCATAGATTCACTTCTCTGCCACAGGCAGTACATGGGGAAGGAACCCAGGGGTTGCTCAACTGGAGTTGCACGGTGGGCGTTGCATACTTGGTGCAACCCAAGAGCAGGATGTGATTTTTTTTTTTTTTTGTAAGACTTTAGAACTAATAGGAGAAAACACAAACTAGCAAACTGTGTTCGCTTTAAGAGGGGAAGATAAATGTGAAGGACCTTTCCCACACAGACGGGACTGTTTCCAAGCACTGTTGAAATCCATCTTGCTCCGGCACGTGTAATACATCCCTTCATCACGGGCTGCTTCCTTCTCGCCTCTGCTCAGCAGCAACGCTTGTGCTGGACTTGCTGCCTCTGACAGAACTGTGGCTTTTTGAAGAAATAAAACCTAGTTTTACATCCTCTAACCAAAGCTTTTTTTTTAAATCTAAGTAACTACAAGGGGCTCGATTTCAAACTGTCTGTTGCACTGTGTGTGTGTGATGTCCTGCTGCCCAGAGCGGGGCTGGCAACTGGGTCACCTCATGGTCAGGGCAGGGCGGGACTTTTCCAGTGTCCAAATTCCTCCATTCTCACTCAGCTGGAGGTGTTTCTGAGGAGGCCAGCAGGTGGAGAACTAGAGAACAAATCTAGGCGTTCTTATCAGGGCTTTGTAAATTTGTTTATTTCTCCAGGTGTTGCTGCTGACTCTGTTGGTGGGGGACAGCTGGGCTTCGCCAAAGGTGGGAAAACAGGAGAAGTCCCTAATCCCATGAGCGTCCATTGGGCATGTTTCAAAGCCGGAAGAAGGGCCTCTCCAGAGTGTGTAGATACCGTGGAGTCTCTGTACCTTTGTCTTCTTAAAAGTTACTATTTGTATAGCTAAAGTTTGTATGACTAAAGTTTAATGATATTTCACATAGAAAGGAAAATGTAAATACTGTATTTAGTTCTTGATTTAAATGATAAATTTATTACATGATAACATAAACAATACATTAAAATCATTTATAGTTTTCCAAACAAAAGAAGCACTGCATCAGCTTTGCAAGTCTTAATATCCTGTCAGGAATTTCTCAGTGGTGTTGTGCCTGACTGGTAAAGTGCAAGGTCCTAAGTTCGATTCCCAGTACAAAACAAAAACAAAAAACCTTAAGTTCTGCTCAAAGAAACCTAGCTTAATGTTCATATCTACCCCTGCCTTCAGCCTAATATGAGGTCACATCATGAAGTGTCTGGAAATTTCCATTCTATGCTCACCATGCTCATGGGACTAATGGGGGGAAAGGCACATAGCTACCTAGGCTCATATGAAAGTAGTTTTGATTTTGAAACCTGCGAAGGTCTTGGAGGCCCCACGAGTTCCTAGAACAACAGTGGCCCTTAAGCACAAGTGGTTCAAGGGTGTTTCAGGTGAGTAGAGGCTCATTTTTGGCTATTACTCTTAGGTGCATCTGCATATTCATAGATATATTCCCTTCTGTGCAATTGCTGTGATTTCTTATCTTAGTAGTAGAATGTTACTTTAAAAATTAGTTTTTGAAAAATCATTTTATTGATAATGAAGTTTTAGAATAGGCAACGGTAGTTTAAATTCAGGACAGTAATTATCTTGGTGGGTTGAGGACTAATACAAAAAATGCTCTAGAGTAGTAAAGCTCTGTGTCTTAATAAATATTTGGGTTAAAATCCATAAAATAGGGGACTTAAGAATTTTCTGCTTCATATTATATAAGTTTTACAGAAACATGAAAAGTATTTAACTCTACCTAGTGTTAGGCATTTTGTTATCTACAGTTTTGAAACTCATCAGAAGTAAGACAGTCATGGAAAGATAGAAGGATGGACAGGTACAAGATAAGGCAAATTTAATGAAATGTTAATGAAATCTAGATGGTAGATATGTAAATGCTTTATGTAGAATATGTTCGTGCTTTATGTGAAAATTTTCATAGTAGAATGTTGGAAGTAAGTAAAGGACAGGAATTAGGAAATATTTGTAACATATTGGTGGTGGTTCACGGGTGGAGGGAACAGTGTGATGTGTGAATGCCACTCGTGAAAAGAAATGATTGTAATGACAGGTGGATGGATATATGGCCACCCTCTCCACAGTCCCACAATGGTGATGTTTTCTAGGCAATGCAGGAATAGCACGGGAAGGGTGAGGAGCTGGAGTCGGTGTTGGAGACAAGGAATAGATGTGAATTTAATGTGATACAACGGGGACATAACACAGGCTCTTTCCTCATGGAGCTCACAATTAGAGGGCAGAGGAAGGGCCAGAAAAATAGGACTATATTCTGAGTATTCACTTAAATCTTTATAATAGTCTTTCAAGTTGGATTTCATCATGCATGTGCAATAGGTATATAAGTGTAAGGAATGGCCACTCCAGTAGCAGGTTATGGAGCTGGACTGGAACTCATGATTCTGTGGCCTCTACATGAACTGATCATGTTAAGTACGGCCTTAGCTACTAGGCTAAATATTGGCTGGAGTTGGTGTAGAAGTCCCGAGGAAGGTGAGGGAGATTCTGATCTCATGCAGGAGGCTCACACGAATAAAGCCTTGAACAAGCATCACTTCATGGTGAGGAGGGGACAGGGGAAAGGCTGTAGAGAGAGCACGAATGACAACACTTTGTGAGCACAAGCCACCAGAGAAAGCCACCCCATGAATGCCAGCTTTCCCCCTGCCAGCTGTGTGACCTTTGGAGCTGGCCCAAGGTTTAGTTTCCTTACCTGTAAAGGCAACAATAACAATCAGATTGCAAGTGGTTGTTATGAGGATTCAGTGAAATGATGCGTGAAGAGTAGTTAGTTCAGTGCTTTTTAAGGGCTCAGTGACTAGGAGCTGTTAATATTGCAGATATAGGTAAGAAAGGGCGTATCATGTCGCGCTGTTTATTTCCTGTTACATTAATTTTGGCTGAGATGTGTGGAACTCCGTGGCCCACCTAGTGGTAGAGGAACTTACATGGCTGAGCACAGAGCTGCTTGCCCTGAGCGCTGTAGGAAATGCCTTGATCACGGATCTGAGGATATTCAAGAGGGAGGAGCTTTGTTCTTTGTGTTCCAGCTCCCATGGTAGGCAGCCTGGGGCAGGTGCTAAGAACACAGAAGCTTAAAACAATTTATCAAGTTGTGCTGCAAATTCCAAAACCCTCTAGTCAGCTGAGGGTCAAATTCAAAAAGGCAGGAGATATTTTGAAGTCCTTTTCATTTCTGATCATTACCCTTCTGTTGTTTCTTTTCCTCCAAGGCTGTGCTCCAACCCTCCCCAGTTACCCTGGCTTTTCTGTATCTTCACCCTAGTGCTTCCTGCAAGTCTGCCCTTTCTTGAAAGCGTCACATTTATAGTCAGTGAGCCCTTTGGTGGCTTCTTCACTTCCCCCTTCCCTTCCTCCTTCAGTGTTGAAATGGGTCTGGATAGGAGGACAGCTCTGGGGCTGGGGTGGAGCCTCACTCAGCAAGATGGATGGAGAAGACCAGGAGCACCCTGGACTATCTGCTTGGTGACTAAAGGAAGATGTTAAGTCAGGATGTTAAACCAGAATCCAGGTGCAAAGAAATAGAAGCAGGTGCTTTTGCAGTAAGCAGAGTGGGGGTGGGGCATATTGGGGCTGAGATGAAGCCATCACACCCTTTTGGTCTTCTTGCTTCCTAGGTATTACACTCGCAAAGATCTGAGCAGTGGGGCCAAAGTGTCTGCCCCATGGAGGTTACATCTTGGTGAGCTGCTCAGGCTGGAAAGGGACAGTGAGGAAAGGACAATCTTCAAGGGCATTATCAGAGTACTGAGTTGCGGGTGTCAGAGGTATTCAGGTGACTTCAGAGACAGAGGACACTGAATGCAACCAGAGAAGCTGAGATCTGAGAGATGAGAAAGAACCAGGTACATCAGAAGGGGAAGGGCAGCTATAGACAGGATGCAAAAATACAGACCCTGGAATCAAGACAAAAAGGGCATTGCCAAGGAAGAGCAAAAGGTATGGTAGAATAGGGTATCATTTCCTGATTTCCCGAGTCAGTTTCCTAATTGTGATGCTTTGCCCCATTGGCAAGAAAGACAGCCCATTTTTCACTAGAGAAAAAGAAGTGGGGAGATACTTGGCCTCTTCCCTTCTTTGCAGCTGGAGCCAAGCATATGGCTTAGGATCTTCCAGCCAACTGAATGCTCTGGGTGTCTTTGAGCTTCAAGTAATTCAAAGACAAAAGAGCAGAAAGATTAGGATCTACATAGCCCACAGTTGCTAAGTGCAAATAGAAGGCAGTCGTGTTGAAAACTTCTCCATTTACCAGATAGGTATGGGAATGCCAGATACCTGTGATGATTGGGGATGGGAAGGTTGCAGCTAGAAAGCTGTTTTCTCTCAAATGGGACCTGGAAGAGATGGGTTCCATCCCATCCCACTTGATACTAGTTTGTTCTAACCCCTCCTTTGCGTTAGGAAAATGAGAACACAGATCTTAACTGCTAAATCCATCTGGACCACGGTCCTCTGTGAGCCTGGTTCATTGTGTGGATTAATGCTGTGTTGTTTCTTTGGTCCTACATTGTGGCCAGCTGAGGGTGACAAATATAAGTACTTTTGCTGTGAGAAGGATGTCTTACTATAGTTCAGTTTTCTTTTCCTTTCTACTTCTTTTAAAAAGTGCTGTTTTGTAACTGACTTAGAATGTTATAATTTGGTGCTCATGTTGGGACTTGGATCCCATGTTTATGAATTGGGAATTCTTCCACCAGACAATATAGCATCAACAGCAAAGTGCTCTTTCAGTTCCTGAATGATTTCATTCTTTGTTTTCAAAATTTGAGTATTTACATATGCCTAAATCATTTATAAGGATATAAATATAAATAAAAATTTGCTCCCTCACTAAAGAGCGTAGTAAGACTATAAAAAGGTGCTTCCTATCATGTCATTAAGGAAATGTAAATTAGAATAACAGTGGTGATAACATTACCTACTTATTAGAACAGCCAAATCCATAAAAACACCAAAGGTTGGCAGGATATGGAGCAACAGGAAACTCATTCATTGCTGGTAGAAATGTAAAATGATAGATCCATTTTGGAAAAAGCATAGCAGTTTCTTACATTCTAAATATAATCTTAACATGTGAGTCATAATCTACACTCCTTATTGAAATAAACTGAAAACTTATGTCCACATAAGAGTATATTTATAACAGCTTCAGTCATAATTTTTGAAATAACCATGTCTTTAGTAGGTGAGTTGGATAAGCAAAGTGGTTTATCTAGAAAATGGTTTATTATTCACCATGGAGAAAGTTTAAGTGAAATTATTAAAAGCTAGTCTAAAATGGCTGCAAATGTATAATTTCAGCTACGAAATATAAACAAAAACTGTTAGGGCTGATACCTAGATATCCCTCCAAAGCCTCATAAACTATAGGTTTATGGGGCTTTGGGGAGATGGCAGGACCACGGGCCTATGATCACTGGATCACCCACTGATTGGATTTGCATAGTTCTGAGTGTGGCTAAAGGGGAGAACCACCCTGTGTATGGTTAGCACCAACCAATGTCTTTGTAGCGCTAGTGGAAAAAAAAAGATAGGAAGACTGCTACTTCCATGGGCTACTTCTTTGCCATGTAGCCCTGCCTTGGAGTCAACCAACAATAGACTGAAACCTATACAAACTCAAGCAAAAATAAACCTTTCTTCTAACTTGTATGTGCCAGGCATTTTGTCTGAGCAATGAGCAAGTAACTAAGATGACTATGTCAATATTTAAAATTTTTAAATGATTTATTACTATTGATGACACATCTCCACAAAATATCATCCCTTGATTTGAACACACTTGTGACATTGTTCCTGGCCTCTTTAAAGCAGTTACCAAAACTTCTACATTTACCAGATAGGTATGGAAATGCCTGTGATGATTTGGGATGGGAAGTTTGCAACCAGAAAGCTCTTTTCTCTCAAATGGGACCTGGAAGAGATGGGCTCCATCCCCACCCACTTGACATTGGTTTGCTCCAACTGACCCTTTGGTTTAGGACAATGGGAACACAGATCTTCACTGCTAAATCCATCTGGACCACGGTCCTCTGTGAGCCTGGGGTATTGTGTGGATCAATGCTGTGTTGTTTCTTTGGTCCTACATTGTGGCCAGCCGAGGGAGGGCAAATATAAGTACTTTTGCTGTCAGAATGATGTCTTGCCATAATTCACTTTTCCTTTCTGTTTCTTTTAAAAGGATAAAAGTCAGGGAGTGCTGTTCTTGAGTGACATCCAACAGAAAGGTAGACTTGTGAAAACAGTATGAGGTGACCTCATGCATCCTGCTCACCATCTCTAGCACCCTGAGACTCCTGATTTTCCCCAAAATAAAAATGGCCATGAAAGGTAAACATCTTGAGTTGTCTGAAGAAATCAGGACAGCCCAACTAAAGACTCGTGAAAAACGACTTCTAGAACTTCTTTAGAAAGGGGCAGGAAGGATGGAATATGAAGCGAGGGAGGAGTATATTGAGGGAGATTGGTGGCAGTATGTCTTTCCCTAATATACATATTTTTTAACTTAAATGTTCATTCAGTTTTTGATTGCACCTCACATTCTGGAAAAGACAGAACTTTTAGAGAGATTGTACAGAAAGGGTAATAGTTGCCGGCGGCAGGCAGGGTGAATGGGTATGGGGCGCAGAGGAGGATCCTTAGGCCTTCAGAAATGTTGTATTAGGTGTTACAATGTTACCGTGGAGCATAAAGAAAATAACTTGAATCATTTGTAGGAAAATGGATGCGGTTTGAGCTCCTAATGTTACAGTGAAATAAATCAGACACACAACCTTAAATATCACATTTTCTTTTACATGAGAACTCAAAATAGAAATAGTGGAAAGAAAAGGAAGCAGAGAGGGATCTTAAGTGAGAAGGGCATCAAGAGACGAAGAGAGGAAGTTGAGGGAAATGGAACGAAATAGGGAATTAAGATGTGTTCCGTAGATGAGCCGACTCACCAGAGGAATGGAAACATTATGTATTACAAATGTCTAATCCATTCAAAAATTAAGATACTATAGTAATGGGTGAATGCTCTTGTAGGTTTGCTCAGATCCATAGAATATACACTCCAGGATGAACTTGATGTAAATTACAGAACTTAAGTAAGGATGTATCAAGATAAGTTGGTCAGTCATAACAAATGTAAGGGCCACCCATCACTGCAAGAAAAAATAAACTGTAAAAAAACCTATAAAGTTAACCTTTTTTAAATACTTAAAATATGTTGTAGATAAAATTAATATAAATAAAACTAATTGCGATTCTTAGTTTACTAGATTCTGGTTATGTGAAAAGCCCAGGTGGCCCAGCAGGGGCATTGGGGACACTGAGGTCAGGAGAGACCATCCACAGGGGTGTCATTTGATCCTGTTCAAATACATAAGTAGTACTAGTGTGTGAGGTTAGGCGTTGTGGGGAGAAGCACACATTTCTCCTCATCGCACCCTTTTGTGAAAGCTGTAGAGTTTGGAATACCCTCCCCGCCATTCCAGCGAGACAGCAGCTCGGAACGTGACAGCCAGTATCGTTTCCAGTTGCAGCCACGTTCTGTGTATTTAATGAGAACTGCCCTCCACACCCGACCTTCGCCTGGTAATTCTTATCAATGCCAGAAACCTGGCTCATTAATTAAAGCTGCGCTCGGACTGAGCTGCATCCGAAATAATTTGCTAGAGGAAAACACAGAGAGGCCAGGTGAAGAAAAAGTATGTTTGAAAGGTTTGCTAGGACACAGTGGCACTGGTGCATCAGGTCATCTGAGGATTTTGAAGCCACTGTGTGGCTCCCAGGGGCTCAGAATCCTCAATTTCATATGGGACTTGTAATCATAGCATCCTGACCCATAAGAAATAATCTCTAAACACAGGACAGACTGCGATCTTTTCAGCAAGGCAGATGGGTGAGTCTCTTACAACAGAAAAGGGAAGTTTTAGTAATATTTCAAATTCGCACACCACTTTGTTAGAAATGGTGGAGACTTTATGGCTGGAGGTCAAGGTCACACCATCAGTGGACAGTGAAGTGACAGTTTGAACCCAGATCTATATGACCTGGGTAGGTCAGTGGAATTGTAGCTTATGAAATGTGCAGAACCAAACTGCCCTGAGTGGGAGGCTGACTAAGAGAACATCATTGAAATTCTGAGGTTTCAGCCAAAGGAAACAAACACTAGAAGTGTTAATAATACTATGAGCAATTCTAAATGTGGGAAGTATAAATAATCGTAATTTGCACTTTGTGTTTTTCTTTTCATGAATTAGTTTATCAGAGTTTTCATAGCTTTATTCTCACTTTCTCTCCTCCATGAAATAATACGTAAGGCTCTAAGTTGCTCGGTATGAGTTTTTCCTCACTTAACAGTTTTCCAAAACCTAATGTTTGGAGTTAGGCGAAGTTTAGTATTTAGGTGAAGAAAAATGGGCCAGCCTCAGCATCCAATAGCACACTTGGTAACACTGTTCTGCGAGTTGTAACTGAAACAAATTTCAAAAGTGCTTTTTTTCCTTCTCAAATATCATCAGCAGGTTATTTCTGCTTTTCAGGATGCTATAATTGCATTTTTCTTTGCAAATGTCAAATCAAGCTTTGAACACAGTATAATTACTGTGCAGGAAAGAAGTGGAACAGGTGACAACTGGTTTCGGAAGAGCTAGGAAGAACTTGAAGGGGTGGCTTTTCCCAGACAGACAGGCAGGGAGGCAGCCAGCTGAGAGATCACCTGGGTCCTAACCAGAACACAGAAGGGACTTGGGAGTCAGGTACAGAGGTTGCTGCGTGATTCAGTGAGTATGTGGGTGGGGAGAGAGTCCTGTCCAGGCACAGCCTCCGCTGTCCTCAGAAAGTGAGCATTGTTTCCAGGCTGCGTCATACTCAAGGAATTGAGAATAAGAATGGAAAGAGACGGGACTGACTCTGTTGGGGCCGAAGCTGCAAATACATGTCCAGATCAATTTTTTTTTTTTTGAGACAGGGTCTTGCTTTGTAGTTCAGGCTGGCTCTGAGCTCTCTATGTAGTCCAGGCAAGCCTTGAACTCAGCAATCCTCCTGTCTCTGCCTCCCTAGTGCTGGGATTACAGGCGTGAGCCACCACGCCCGGCTCCAGATCAATTTTTGCTCTTGGAATCTTCAGCAACTGCTTCTGGCCAATTTTTTGTCAAAGAGTAAGTAGGTTTAGCATGTGAAAAATAAGATTTCTAATGTCCAAGCCATAGTGAATGTCTCATCCAGTTGATTTTCTTTACATGGCTATGAAGCTTATTTTGACCAACACAATCTTTATGGAATATCAGAAACCTAAAGACTTGTGTCATTTTTTTTGAACAACAGTTTTATTGAGATTATAGGTGTGTGTATACACCATACAACTTACCCATTTAAAGTGTATAATTAAGTGATTTTAGTGTCTTCATAAAACAGTGCAAAGAGCCACACTATCCAATTTCAAAACATTTTATCTCTCCAGAAAGAAATTGTCTATTTATTAGAACTTAATTCCCATCTGCTAACATCTCCAACCCCAGCCATAGGCAACCGCTGTTTGTCTCTGCAGACCCTTTGCCTGTGATTCCGTTTACGCAGTATGTGGCCTTCTGTTTCTAGTTTTTCACTTTGACTTTCGAGGTCTATATATTTTAGTATATACTATATTTTAAAAGCATTACTGAACACTATTTCATTGTACGAATATAAGCTTTTATGTCTCAACCAGTTGGTAGATACCTGGGTTGTTCCTCTTTTGGGGCCATTGTGAGTTCTTCTGCTGAGGATAGAAGGGCAAAAGTTTGTGTGGACATGTCTCCATTTTCCCTCGAGTACAGAACCAAGAGGCAGGATTTCTGGGCCACCCAGTGGCTTTGTGTTTCACCTTTGAACAACTGCTGGACTCCTTTTCCCAAAAGCTGCACCCCATTGTGTTCTTGCCATAGTGTGTGACAGAGCTGACTTCTCTAAATCCTTCTCAACATTTACTCTGTCCTCTTTTATACTGGAGCCATGCAGGTTGCTGGCAAATGATGTTCACTGTGGTCTCTGCTTTAATTTCTAATTAACTGAATTTGATTTACATTTTTCCCGATGGCTAATAATGTTGAGCAACATACTTTGGTCTCTTACAAGTTTGTTTTGGCTACTTTTACATTTCCATATGTATTTTAGGAACAGCTTCTCATTTCTTTAAATAAATTTGTGGAGACTTTGACAGAATATAAATTTTGGGGCTGGAGATTTAGCTCAGTGTTTCCAGTTCCTGCCTGGCAAGCACAAGGTTCCTGGTTCGATTCCCGGTAACCATATACAACAAAAATGGGCATGGTGACTCATGCCCACTAGCAGTCAGTACCACATACTACAAATGCTGAGCATGGTGGATCATGCCTGTAATCCCAGCACTCGGGAGGCAGAGGCTGGAGGATTGCTGAGTTTAAGGCTTGCCTGAGCTACATAGTGAGTTCAGGGCCAGCATGAACTACAAAGTGAGACCCTGTCTCAAAAAACTAAAAAAAAACAAAATAGAAAAAGAAAAATTTGCTTTTTAAAATTGATTTTTTTGGTACATTTAATATACACGTTATGATCACAATTGACATCGAGAACTTGTACTATATATGACACAACTTAATTCTCATTTTTTCTCATTCCCCTGTACCCCCACAATCCCCTATATAAATAAGCTTTATTTCCTTTTTTAAAATGGATTTTGCTAGTATGTTTTATATACATGTTAATTTTGTATCACTTATTTATTTCTAAGTATTGATTTTACTGTTAGTAACATCATTTTATTAATATTTTTTGTTTTTTCGCTACTATCTCATCCGATTCTGCGAGTAACCATGCTTTGAAGTTTTCTATTTGACTCCATTGTGGTCAATGAAGGGTTGTATTTTAACAATATTGCTTTACAATCAATACAGAGGGTATATTCTTGTACTTATTACATCATTAATTTCTCTAAACACTGTTTTGTGATTCTTAGAGTACAAATTATACCCTTTGTTAAATTTATTCATAAGCATTCTTTTTTGTTGCTACTGTAAAAAGCATTTGTTTTCCTTGTACTTTTTATTTCCCTATACTAATATAGAAGTTCAAATTTTGTTTTTTCCAAACTTGTTGAACTCATTCTAATTTTTTTTGTAGTGGATCCTTTAAATTTTTCTATGTACACAGCCATGTCATCTGTAAATAGGCATAGCTTTACATTTTCTTCTTTACTCTTTATACTTTTTCTCTATCACCCAGTTACCATGGGTAGAAATCTCACAGTTGTGTTGATATCAGAAAGTCTTTCTTATGTAACACCATTTTCTAATGTAGCCCTCTTCAGTATGATGTTCACTCTAGGCTCTTTTGGGAACCCTTTTTCAGATTCAGAAAGTTCCTTTTCCCCCCAGTTTTTTGAGACTTTTGATTATAATTGAATGTTAAATCTTTTCAACTCTTTTATTCTAGACTTGCTGAGGTCATCAGGATTTTTCTTTTAATATGGTATATTATGTTAATTGAATTTTGGATGTACCTTTCTCTACAGTGATAAAATGTGAGAAATATGGTTGGGAAGATTCAATTGTAGCATCATCAATGGGATTTTCTAGAAGAATTTTAGACAATTAGTGTAAATATTATCTAGAAATTATTGTTAGGAAGATATTGTTACATCTAGTTCAAATTAGAAAAATGTGGCTTTGTAAGGAAAGTATGTACAGCAGACCTTTTGCTTTGAGGACTTTGCACTTAATGTAGCAAAGTTTAAATTTACCCAAGCAATGATAGAGTTCCCCTATCAGACTTTCTTATCTTTAACAAGGTTTAAATAAATAAAAATGGTGCTAACATGAACCTGGACACACATCTCTGTAATTCAGTTGCCCTATTGAGTGCAGAAGTCAATGTAGGGAACTAGTTCAGGCTTTCTTAGTATAATACACAGTACTATAACTGATTGCATAACTGCTCATATACACAGTACACCATGATTTGCTCTGAAATGAGAAATGTCTGATTTACTTCACATCCTAAGATTTTCAGAGACCAATTCAATCCAACGCATAATAGGGGGACAGAGATGTTAATGGCAATATATCAATGAATGGGGGAGTAAATTGAGGAATGCAAAGCAATAGTGTGATCCTACATGATGAGCAAGGCTTTCTCCCTGGATTCAAAGATCTTTGACTGTAACTTGGGAACTAAGACATTAGTATGATGGCCGCTATTTCTCTCCCCAACAGCCATCTCACCTTCATCCCTATTAATTTTTTCTCAGATAGTGAATGCCAATCTCTTCATTTCTAGGAAGTCTGATCATAACCCAGGAATAATTTGCAATAGGTCCAATCCAAGAATGGCAACCCCATTCCTCCGTTCAGGTGATTGTTCCAAAAGTAAACAAGTGATACAGTTTGAGCCAGTAAGCCATAAGGAAAGACATTTGGGGACTTTTGGGACTTCAGTCTCTCTAAATAAAATACAAAGAAGCCGAAGACAAAGGATTTTGCTTCTGGCCCTTTCTCTCCTGCTCAAAAGGCCTTCTGTGTGGAAAGCATACTTTTTATTCTTAAGAATACAGTAAAAGTGAATCAATGTGTTATCTCTCGTGCAGATTATATTAGTGAAGATGGAAAATAATAAACACGTATGCAAATAGATGACATCCTGTGAAAGGAAATACATCAGCGTCATCTCAGAGAGATGAGGTGAGAGAAAAGGGATCTTTTAAAACTGAGGAGAAAGAGTGTCTGTGGAAGGACTACTTCAGCACCGGAAACAGACATTCTAGAGACCTAAAGATGACCACTATAGGTGGAGTGGAGAGTGAAGATGAGAGGAAGAAGGTGGTAGAAAGTGAGGTCAAAAAAAAAAAAAAGTGGATGAGAATAGATAACCTGTGGTGTTACAGGGCTTTTCCAGGAGTTTAAATTGCATTCTAAAACGTGATTGGGGCCACTGAAGGGTTAATCTGTGCAACTCTTTCTAGGAAGTGTTAATATAAACTATGCTTTTTGATTAATTACCATGAATTTCAAAGGCTTTGAGTTGAAAGAGAATAATGTAAGTAGGAAAGACCTAATTTACTAGCAATGCTAGGCTTCCTGATTTATTTATTTACTTAATAGCACTTCCTATTCATCTTATTTGATAATTTTGGTATTTAAGATGTTTGGTTTTATATTTCATTCTGATAGTATTCCACTGTTACATATGGACCTTTACAGACTATAAGAGTGCAATAGATTTTACACTGTCAAAGAATCGTCCAATTTGGGGAGCTACTGGGTGTAGAGAAAGAAGCAGGGAGAAATGGAAAGACCTCACTATGCTTTCAGGTCTACTTTCTCTTGTAACATCATTGGGTTTTCCTGCTCGTAAAATCTTCTAGACATTTATTTTCTTCAGATGATAGGTTAAGTGAAAACTCCAGCATTTCCACTTCCTCAAAGCCCAGCAGGATGTCTCGTAGGAAAGGAAATGATAATAAAAGTAGCTTATTGACAGTCTACGCGTATCTTTTTGTTCCATGTTTAAAAGCTCCAAGAAGAGCTTTAGGAACTTGAGTTTGGGTTGGACACCACCCTCAGGCCCGTCTGTGGCTTGGGGAGTGCCGTCCAGCTTGCGCCATGTTCACACTTCCCGCCCTAAGGAGTGGTGACCGTGTAAAGAGGTGCGACAGAACAAACACAGGATGTTCCCGTATCTCCTTCTGAGGTCCTCACTCCCCGTGGAACTTGCTGCTGGCATTTTTTTTTTTTTTCTTTTGAGACAGGGTCTCGCTTTGTAGTTCAGGCTGGCCCTGAGCTCACTATGTAGCCCAGGCAAGCCTCAAACTCAGCAATCCTCCTGTCTCTGCCTCCTGAGTGCTGGGATTACAGGCATGAGCCACCACGCCCGGCACTGTGGTATGCGGTGTTGATTGGTGTCTCCACACCCAGCATTATATGTGGTTACCGGGGATCAAACTCGGGACCTTGCGCTTGTGAGGCAGGCGCCGGAACCACTGAGCTAACCCTCCAGCCCCCACCGGCATATTTTATAAGCAATGCAAACTTCATCGCTTCCTCCTGCTGTTCCCAAACTGGACCTGCCACCGTACACCGTCCTGCCATACATAGTTTTTTTACACCGGGCACCTAGGAATTAACTTCCTTTCTCCTCTCTCTT
Organism: Thryonomys swinderianus; assembly: GCA_004025085.1. Taxonomy (NCBI): domain Eukaryota; kingdom Metazoa; phylum Chordata; class Mammalia; order Rodentia; family Thryonomyidae; genus Thryonomys; species Thryonomys swinderianus. The sequence goes on from PVIC010001125.1 coordinate 47,780, forward strand.
CCTAAAATATCTTTATGTTCTTAGAGCCAGGCATGTGATGTTGTTCCATCTCTTGCTACCGACACCTCACATTTCTTTGACATACTGTACCAGCCTCCTTTTGTTCACATACGCCTGTCTGCAGCCCTCCCTCTGTACCCGCATTGCCTAGTGTGACAACCACTTGTTGCATGTGGGTATTTATATTTATAATTAAGATTGGACGCATTAGAAAGTTAAGCTCAGCAGTTCCATAGTTAAAGTGGTCAGTATTACCATGTGGTAGGGGCTCCATACTGAGACCCCTATGAAATGTCTGGAGGTATTATGGAGTGTCTCAACTGCAGGAGGAGAGCATGGAGGGGATGTAACTGGGTATTAGAAATTTCACTTTCCCTAGGCTTACAGGTCACCTTTAACTCTCTTTTCTGCACCTTCACCGTTTCGTTGTCTTCTTTGGTTTTCACAGTATACCGTCCTTATCCCACCTTTCTTCATCAGCTTGCGCTGCCCTGAGCAAAGGTAGGCCCGTGCCCAACTTCTCAGGGTTTGACTTACATCTTGGCAACTTTTCAGCAGTGTGGAAGCAATGCAGATGCAGTATAAATCCTGGTTCCCATTTTGAATTTCCCTGCGATCCAACATGTGCACCGTATTTTCACTGTCGCATGCCCTAGTCATCTCCTTGATCATTAGGATAAACTAGTGGTACCGGAAGTGTGCTGTATCTCTAAGCTGTGATGTTGGATAAGTAAGGAGTACTGATTGTATTTTTCTCTGGTGATGAGGTCTCTGTGTAATTTATGCTGGTCTTGGTATCTGTGTAGCCCAGGTTGGCCTCGAACTTGGGGATATTCTTCTTGCCTCAGCTTCCCAAGTGCTGGTATTATAGGCAGGCACTGTCATGCCTACTTTATTATATTTCCATTGAGACACTATTTGTACATCTTTGTGGGGTACAGTATGATAATATATATTCAAAAAGTATATGACTAAATCAGGGTAGTAAATACTTTTGTTTATTGAAACATCATTTCTGTATTTGGGGGACTTTTAACTTGTTCGATTTATTTTGAAATGTAGAACATTGTGACCAAGAGTTATCCCACTGTGCTAAAAATATCCAAGAGCCACAGGACTTGGTGTAGCTCAGAACACTCGTTAAGATGCATGAATACCAAGGTTCAGTCCATACCATTGCCCACAGCCCCTCAAAACATTGAAAAGGGTTGGAATTAATCCCTTTTATTTTAGCATCCTGTATCTAACTACTTCTGTCCCCCTTTCCCTTCTCTTTCTTTGGCAGCCATTATTCCATTTCATTCTTTAATGAAATTGGCTTACTGGTCTCAAAAAATGAAAATGTGTGATATTTTTCTTTCAGTGACTGCCTCATTTCAATTAATATGGTGATCTCCATGTTGCTACATTTACAGGATCTCATTCTCTTCCATGGTTGGGTGCACACTGTATGTACATACCACACTTTCTGTATTCACTCATGCATTGATGGATGCCCTGGTTGATTTTATAACTTTGCTATTTGAATAGTGTTGTAGTAAACACAGGAGTGTGGGTTTCTCTTTGACATAATACTTTAATTTCCTCTGGATGCATATCCAGTAGTAGGCTTTAAGACCATATGACAGTTCTGTTTTTAGTTTCTTTTTTTTTTTTTTTTTTTTTGAGACAAGGTCTTGCTTTGTAGTTCAGCCTGGCCCTGAGCTCACTATGTAGTCCAGGCAAGCCTTGAACTCAGCAGTCCTCTTCCCTTTGCCTCCCTAGTGCTGAGATCACAGGCATAAACCACCACACCCACCACTGTGGTATGTGGTACTGATGGCTGGTGGGCATGAGTCACCAGGCCCTGTATTGTATATGGTTACTGGGATCAAACTCAGGTCTGTGTGCTTGGTAGGCAGGCGCCGGAACCACTGAGCTAAATCTCCAGCCCTGTTTTTAGTTTCTTAAAGTGATCTTCATATTATTTTCTATGATGATACCCTAATTTACATATCCATGAAATATGTTCATCAGGTCAGTAAATTGTTTGTCCTTTTGATAATTATTATTCTGAGGTGAGATGATACCTCATTGTGATTTTTTAAAAATTAACACATCTACATATTAATAGGGTCAGTATATTTTCACATATGTGAACAGTATGTACTAATCAAATCCAACCATTTTTATCCTCCCCCTTTCCATGTTTTCAGTCACTAATGATCACTAGTCTACTTTTAGGTTTACTTTTTTAAAGTTTCTGTATCAGAGAAAATATTTGATACTTAGCCTTCTGGCTTTTTTTGCTAAATATAATGTACTTCTTTTCCATTCATTTCATTATAGGTGACGGAATTTCCTGCTTCTTTCTGGCTTGATAGTGCTCCATTGTGTATACACCAGTGTAGATTGCAGTTCCTTTCTCTCCTTATCTGTTGATGGCACATAGACTAATCCTATATCTTACCTGTAGTGGACAGTTTACAATAAGCATGACTGTAGAGGCATCTCTTTGGCATGCTGATTTCATTCCTTTCATTATATTCCCAGAAGTGGATAGTTGGTAGCTCTATGTTTAGTTTTTGTGGGAATCTCCATAGTGTTCTCCATAGCAGTCATATTATTTTAATGTTCACACCAGCAATCTGTGAAAGACTTGCTGTCCACATCTTCGGAAGCATTTGTTATTTTTTAATGTGTGTGCACACATGGCATTTGATAATCTCATTGGGGTCACATCACACCTCATAGTTTTGATTTATATAGCCCTAATATTTATGATAATGAGCACTTTTAATGTATTTGCTGGCCATTAGTATGTCTTTTGAAAGGTGTCTATTTAGATAATTTCCTATTTTTAAAATTAGCTTGGTAGTTTGTTACTGTTCTTTGAGATCTTTATTCTTTTTTTCTTTTTTTTTTTTTTTTGAGACAGTGTCTCGCTTTGTAGTTCAGGCTGGTCGTGAGCTCACTATGTAGCCCAGGCAAGCCTCAAACTCAGCAATCCTCCTGTCTCTGCCTCCTGAGTGCTGAGATTACAGGCATGAGCTACCATGCCCGGCTGAGGTCTTTATACTTGATATTTACCTTCAATCAAGTGAATACTGCAAAAAAATTTTCTCTCATTCAGTAGCTTGCCTGTTCACTCTATTAATTTGCTATGCACAAACTTTTGTTTGATGTAATTGTACTTGTCATTTTTTGCTTTTGTTTACTGTGCCTTAGGAGTCCAAAAAATCATTGTTTGTACCAAGATTCTGAGGCATTTCTCCTTTTGCCTTATGATTTCTTCGAGAAGTTTAGGGTTAGAGGTTTAGCTGGTATATTTATGACTTTGAGCCATTTCGAGGTGGTTTTTGTGCATGGTGAGAGGTAGATTTCTAGTTTCATTTTTCTTCATATATATATACCCACTTTTGCCAGCACTATTTGGGAAGAGGCTTTCTTTTCTCTAATGTATGTTTTGGCATCTTTGTTAAAAATCATTTGGCTAGGGCCGGAGGGTTGGCTCAGTGGTTCTGGCGCCTGCCTCGTAAGCGCAAGGTCCTGAGTTTGATCCCCGGTAACCACATACAATGCTGGGCGTGGAGACTCACGCCCACCAGCCATCAATACCACATACCACAGCGCCGGGCGTGGTGGCTCACGCCTGTCATCCCAGCACTCGGGAGGCGGAGGCAGGAGGATTGCTGAGTTCCAGGCTTGCCTGGGCTGCATAGTGAGCTCAGAGCCAGCCTGAACTATAAAACAAGACCCTGTCTCAAAAAAAAAAAATCATTTGGCTATAGATGCATGGATTTAATTCTGGAAACTCTACGCCATTGGTCTCTGATTTTATACCAGTGCCATTTTACTTTGGTTACTCTTTATAATCTGTCTTCAAATCAGATTTTGTGATGTTTCCAACATGGTTCTTTTTGCATAAGATTTGGCTATTCAGGCAGGGTCTTTTGTGCTTCCATATAAATCATAAGATTATTTTTCCTAGCTCTGTAAAAAGTGTTCTTAGTATTTTGATAGGAACAGCATTGAATCTATACATCACTTTGGGTAGTATGAACATTTTAATTTTTTTTTTTTCTTTAGACAGGTCTTGCTATGTAGTTCATGCTGGCCCTGAGCTCACTATGTAGCCCAGGTAAACAGTGAACTCAGCTAACCTCCTGCCTGTGCCTCCTGAGTGCTGAGATTACAGGTGTGAGTCCCCATTCCTGGCATTTGTGGTATATGGTGCTGATTGCTGGTGGGCGTGAGTTGTGACACCCAGTATGTGGTCACCAGGGATTGAACCAGGGACCTTGCGCTTGCTAGGCAGGCACTGGAACCACTGAGCTAAATCTCCAGCCCACTATGAACATTTAAAAAAATTAATTTTTCTAATTCATAACATGGCATGTCTCTTCATCTTTTGTGTGAAATTTTTTATTAGTTTCTAATTCTTTATAAATTTCACTGTAAAGACATTCCTTGGTTAAGTTTATCCTTAGATATTTAATTTTATTTACTAGCTATTGCGAATAGAATTGTTTTCTTGAATTTTTCCCTCAGCATATTTTTGGTAGTGTGTAGAAGAGCTATGATTTTTTATATTGATTATGCACTTTGCTGCTGCACTAAGCTCATTAATTAGTTCTAATACTCTTATGATGGAGTCTTTTGGTCTGTTTAATATCATATATGCAAAAAAGGATGATTTGATTTCCTCACTTGCTGTTTATATGCATTTTGTTTCTTCTGCCTAATTTCTCTGGTTAAAAATTCCAGTCCTCCACCAAATAAATGAGTGAGAAGAATTACCATTAATTATGCTTTAGAAGTTAGGTAAAGATTCAGCAGTGAGCCCACCTGTTCAGGGCTTTGCATTGGTTGGCAGCTCCGTCCCATCACTTGTTATTGGTCTAGTCTATTTTTATGTCATCTAGCTCAATTTTAGTAGGTCATGTATTCAGAAATGTGTCCATTTTTTTCTTGGTTTTTCAATTTTTATCATATAACTTTCACATCAGTCCTTATGCGATTTTTTGAGTTTCTGTGGTATTGTTCGTTAAAAAAGTCTCATTCTAATTTTCTCATTTTCTTGGTTAGTCTAGTTAAAGGTTTATCTTTTTTTTAAAAAAAAAAGGTAAAGCTTTTGTTTCATTGATCTTTTGTGCTTAAGTTTCGTTTTTATATATTTCTGCTTCGATCTTTTTTTTTTTTCTCATCAAATTGTGGGCTTGACTTGTCCTTGCTTTTCTAAATCCTTTGGGTACACTGTTAAGTTTTTGAAATCTATTAAAGCCTTTCTAATTTTTGAGGTATGCATTTTTTATTGTTACATATTTTCCTTTTAGTAATTTGACCATGTCCCACCAATTTGGATATCTTGTGTTTGTTTAAATTTATTTCAAGAAATTCTAAACTTTCTTTTTAATTTTTTCAATTACTTGCTGGTTGTTTATTGGCATGTTGTTCATTTTCCTTGTACTTATGTATTTTCCATTGTTCTGTTAATTTCCATTTATTTTCTGTTGTCATCTGAGAAGATACATGACACAGTATCATTTAAAATTAATGAGATGATTTTTGTCCTAACATAAGATTTATTCTAGAGTATATCCCATATGCTGTTTAGAAGACTCTGTATTTTGTTGCTGTTCATGAAATGTTCTATAGATATCTGTTAATGGTCTATAGTGCTTTTCAACTTTGATATATTTCGTTGATGTTCCATCTGTGTGATTTTCAGTTGCTGAAAGGTGGATATTGAAGTCCCCAACTATTATTGTATTATAACTTTCTCTCCTTTTTTTTTAGTAACTTTTTTATATGTTGGAGTGTTCTAGTGCTGAGGAAACATATATTAACAATCTTTATATCCTCTTGCTTAATTGATGAAATTATCAAATGTAATGACCTTATTTTCTCTTTAAAGTTTTAAGTCTTTTATATAACTATAGTATAGTATATTGCTCCTGCTCACTTTCCATGCCCATTTTTATACCTCATCTTTTTACAACCCATCATTTTTATTCTATGTATATATTTACTATTATTAATTGAATTCTTTATTGGTACATTTTATATACAGCTCACAATCACACAACATTGGGGAATTCGTACCAGTATATAACACAAGTTAATTTTCATTTTTACCCATATCCCTACCCACCCACAACCTCCTCCCCTTACATACATGCTCTTTTATTTTCTTTCCAAATCATATTTATTCCTTCCCATCATTACGTTCCCACACCAAATAAATTCCTTTTGGATATTTCCTATTTTACGAAATCTATCATACATTTTAAAACTCATTTACATCTACAGGTTCTCATACCAAAGAACAGACACAGTATTTGCATATCTGTGATCTATTTTTCACTTATTAGAGTTCTCCAGGTGTATCCATTTGAACATAAATGAATCAATCTTGTCATTCTTTATGGCAGAGTAATACTCCATTTGGAAAAAAAAGCACATCTTCTTTATCCACTCTCCAGTTGATGGACATTTGGGTTGTTTCCAGGATTGAGCTATCATGAACTGAGCTGCTATGTATGAACAAGGGTGTACATCTGTCTTTCTCATGTGATTTTTAAAATTCCTTTGGGTATATTCCTAGCAGGCGGATAGCAGGGTCAAATGGGACCTCTAGTCTTAGTTTTCTGAGGAATCTCCATACAGATCTCCACAATGGTTGCACAAGTCTACAATCCCACCAACAGTGGAGAAGGGTTCCTTTCTCCCCACAGCCTTGTCAGCATTTATTGTTGGTCAACTTCACAATTGCAGCCACTCTTTGTGGAGTGAGATGAAATCTCAGTGTTATTTTCATCTGCATCTCTTCAGTGACCAGTGATGGTGGACATTTCTTCATGTGCTTCTTGGCTGCTTTGACTTCTGCCTCTGAGAAGTGTCTGTTCATTTCAGATGCCATTTTTGAATTGGGTCCTTAAACTTGGGGAGACTGATTTGTTTAAGTTCTTTATATATTGTAGATAGTAGCCCTTTGTCTGACAATCAGCTAGTAAAGATTTTTTTCCCATGTTGTTGGTTGTGTTTTAGCAGTGCCAGTGGTTTCTTTTGCTGTGCAGAAGCTTTTTAGTAGGATGAGATCCCATTTGTTGATTCTTTCTGCTCGTTCTCATGCTATAGAGGTTTTGTTCATAAAGTCTCTGCCTAAGCCAGTGTCTTCAAGAGTTTTACCTAACCTGTTTTACAGCATGTTTATTGTTTCTGTTTTAATGTTTAAGTCACGTATCCATTGTGAATTTAGTTTTGTGCATGGTGAAAGAGGTGTAGCTTTTGTTTTTGGTAGGTTAAAGTCCAGTTTTTCCAGCAACATTTGTTGAAGAGGCTGTCTTTCCTCCATTGAGGATGTTTGGCTCCTTTGTCAAAGATAAGTTGGCTTAGTGTATCTGGGGTTGTTTGTGGATCTTCTAATCTCTTCCACTGGTCCTCAGATCTGTTACTTTGCCAGTACCATGCAGTTTTTAATCACAGTGGCTTTATAGTTGAGTTTTAATGTATATATTTACTATTGAAGTGAGTTTTTAAATTGGTAGCATATACTTGGGTCTTGTTTTTTTTGTTGTTGTTGTTGAGACAGGGTCTCACTTTGTGTAGTTCAGGCTGGCTCTGAGCTCACTGTGTAGCCTAGGCAAACCTGGAACTCAGCAATCCTCCTGTCTCTGCCTCCCGAGTGCTGGGATTACAGGCATGAGCCACCATGCCCGGCACTGTGGTATGTGGTATTGATGGCTGGTGGTCATAAGTCTCCACGCCCAGCATTGTATGTGGTTACCGTGGATCAAACTCAGGACCTTATGCTTGTGAGGCAGGCACCAGAACCACTGAGCTAACCCTCTGGCCCAGTTGGGTCTTGTTTTTAATCCATTCAATCAATTTGTATCTTTCGATTTGGAGAGTTTAGTTTCCATCAAGGTTTTTGACAGTATTAAATTCCTTCTGCCATTTTAATTATTTTCTGATTGTGTTGTATGTTCTTTTTTACTTGACCTTCTTAGTGCACCCTGTTGTTTGGTTATTGTTAGTCATGATAAGGTTTGGTTCTCTTACTTCTCTTTTGTATATGTGTTCTATTGATGAGTTTTAAATGTTCATGTGTTTTTATGATCGTAGTTAGCCTTTTGTATTTAGTGTAGTAATCACTTAAAATGTTTCTTGTAGGACTAGTCTGTAGTGGCAAATTTCTTCAGTTTCTTTGCAATAAAACTATTTCTCTACTTTTGAAGGATAGTTTTGCTACCAATAATATTCTTTTTTAAAGTTTATTTTTATTTTTATTGGTACATTGTATATACACATCATGTTCACACTCAATACTGGGAATTTGAGTATACAACAATAGTATTCTTGCTTGATAGGTTTTTCTTTTAGGACATTATCCAGTTCTCTTTTAGCCTATAAGATTCCCCTTAAGAAATCTGCTGTTGATCTGATGAGAGTTTCAGTATTTGTGATTTGTTATTTCTTGTCTTAGAATTTTCTTTGACTTATACTTTTGACATTTTAAATATGCCTAGGTGAAGATCACTTTTAGTTGAATTTAATTGGAGTCATTAGAGTTTTATTGATCTTGATATCCATATCTCTTTGAAGACTTAAAATGTCTTAGCTGTTATTTTTGTAGATAACTTTTCAATGGTTTTCTCCTTTTCTCCTAGAATTCCTATATGTCAAATACTGGTTTTGCAATTGTTACCATATGGTTCATAGGCTTTTTTCTTTTTCTTTTGTCTTTTTAAAGTTGATTTATTTCAAAAGAGTCATCTTTAAGTTGAGAAATTTTTTCTTTTGTTTATTATGTTGTGGACTCTGAATTTTATTTCACTGAAGTTTTTGGCTCCAAGGTTTTTGCTTGATTATTTTGAATGGCTTCATTCTTGTTCTTGGAATTCTCATTTATATAACACAATGCTTCTCCTTATTTCATTGTATTGTCTATCTGTGCTCTCCAGCATTCCACTGAATATACTTAAGATCATTATTTTTAATTCCCCAAGAAGTTCATGAAATTTCTTTAGATTGGGATCCATTTCTGGAGAATTACTATGTTGCTTTGAGATGGCTAGGATTTGTGCATTTGAATTTTAGGGAGACAGAAATACTGAAGTCATTCTATACCTCAGGAGGTTCATAAACCCTTGATTTCTCTTATCTGTTCAGTCCTTGTTCCAGGTAACCAACGAGCTCAGTTTGAGCCCTCATAGTTCACCTTCCAGGAGAACATTCAGTCCTGGACAAAAATAACAATTGGCTACCTGGTCCTAACAATTGTAACCTGGCCACCTATTACTTATTCTTCCATTCTCAGTTTAAATGTCCTCTGAGGTCTTCCAACTCACGTGGTTCTTGGACTAATCCAGATCTTTTCAGTTAGTTTAACACAACTCTTAGGTAACATGGATGGACAATGAAGGTTGCATAAATTAGAGGAACATTTACTTCTCTGATCAGAGCATATACCACTGTCTTTCCCAGTGGACTATGAAGTCATGAGGCTGAGATCTATGTGTCATATTTTTTAGTGTTCTGAGCCCTGAGTATAGTACTAGACAAAGTTTAAAGGCTTAAACTTTCGTGAAGACATAAAAAATCTAGAATACATGAGTAAAAACAGACTGCAGCAGGTACAGCTGAGGCCCATATTTAACAGTCTTGTCACTTATCTGACACATCTCAAAACATTTGCAGCTTCCCTTCTCAAGTTCTGCTGTGTCGTCTCCTCTGCCTGAATGCATTTTAATTATGAAGGTTTTTGGACTTCAGCAGGCTTCCCAACTCCGGGCAAGGCTGCTTAGCAGAGTGATGGGCCCTACTCTCAATGATTTAATGGAAAAGTAACATTTACTTGAGACAAAAAAAAGTGTGCTAATAGCACTGGTCAATTTTCCTTTATAGAATTCATCAAATTATATTTTTAACTAGTTGTGTAATTATTTGTTTGTATCTCCAGCATGAGGGCTGGATCTTTCTTCCCTATAATGTCTTTTGAAGCTAAAACCACATGTGACTTGTAATAGTCACTTACTGAACATTTTGGAACGAATAACCTGATGAATGAATCTTTTTACTTGACCTAGTATACCACTCTACCATAAATTTCTATTTTATTCTCCAAACCAATGAGAATCAGAATAGTTGTTTTAATTATTCTGTGGGATTTATCAAGTGTTTTGTTAAAAGGCCTTATTCAAGTAGTGCTTCTCAAGTTTCATTGTGCCTTCAAATGACCTTGAGCTCCTGTTAAACTGCAGATTTTGCCTTTGACCTTGAACTCTTGTTAAATTGTGGGTTTCGCCTTAGTGTGTCCGGTGTAGAACCTAAGATGATATACTTATAACAAGTTCTCAGATAATGCTTAAAATGCTCAGGAGACAATATTTTGGAAGAACTAGGTTAGAGGTTTTCTATTTTGGTTGCACATTGTCATCCTGTGCAGCTTTAAGAGTACATACCTGTGCTCCATTACCAAAGGCTTTTAATCGGGTTAAGTTCTTTGAAAACTTCCCAGCTGAGCACAGTGTTTGCCTCACTAGTCCAGGATGATGATTCTAACGCTTGGAGTGTGCAGCAGACTCCCCTGGAGGATTTGTTAAAACATAAGTCTGGGTCCTCACCCCAAAGTGTCTGATTCAGTCTGGAGTGGAGCCTGATAATTTGCATTTGTAAGCATTCTCAGGTGTTGCCAATGCAGTTGGGCTGGGGAGCCACACCAAGTTGCTAGTCTAGAAACAAGACAAGCACCTAAACAGATGACTTGCAGTAAAACAGGAACATTTAAAAACAGACCCATGCACAGGCCTTGGCAGGCTAGAGAGTAAGAAAGGGCTTCATGGAAAAGGTGAGGTCTGAGTTGGGTTTAGAAAGATAATAACGGTTGGAGTCATACAAGAATTTTAGATAGAGAAAAACAGAAGTTCCACAGAAATGAAATCACTGTGTCTGGGGATTCCATGAAACTTGCCTCTATGAAAGCACACAGCCCTGAAGGCAGTAATGCAGGCCACAAGGCTCGATCACAGGACGTGAACAAGCTAAGAGAGGCACTGCAGGCCATTCTTGATTTGTTCGTAAAGCAGTAAGGAGCCAGTGAAAGTCAGGGCTAAGGTGACCTTGAAAAAAGCCTCTAGGACAGTGATGGTATATCCCAAAACCAAAACAAAACTTGTACTCAGAAAGAACTGTTTGTCATGATGACAACACTGAGGACATAAGTGTGGCCAGTGGGGACCATAAGAATGGAGAGGGACGGACAGAAGCCAGAGGTGTCAGTCTGTGGCTGAAGGTCGGAGATGGGGTCGGGGAATGTTGTCTCCTGTAACCGGACTGATGGTAGTACCGAATAAACATGGAACAGGGTGTGAGGTGGAGGGTGAGTGTCTTGGGGCTGCAGTATCTGTTAGACAAAGATAAAGCATGTACTTAGAGAGAGGGCTCCAAGAAGACGGTGATTTAAATAATGAGAATGAATAGATGTGCAGAGAAGGTATTCAGAAAGGAAAGGCTCAGTTTCTTCACCCATAGGGTGAAGAAAAATAGCCCCAAATTTAAGGCTCCCAAACATAGCTTATTTGGTCACAAGTCTACCCACTGGGTAGAAAGTTGTAGGCCTAGCTTGTCTCTGTTCCACATACTTTCAGGTGGGGCAACATGGAGAAAGAGGAGCCAGTCCAGGGATCTGGGCCACTTAGACGGTGGCTAAGTGATGCTTCCAGTCAGCAGGGAGCTAGACCAGGCCTTGGAGGCCAGGATTTCAATTGCTTCCTCCCCTAGGACTTTTAGGAGATACTTGAGTTTCTCAGGATGGTGACTGGGTCCCCACAGTGAGTAACCCAAGGGAACCACAAGGAAATTGCATCACATTTTTCTCTACCCTTAGAAATCAGAATATCACCTACTGCCATTTGCAGGCCCTGCCCATCTGAAGGAGAGTAGACAGGGTCTTTGTGCTTCTCCAGGCTCAGAGGGTGTGGGCTTGTCAGGAGTGCAGAATCTCAGCCCTGGGCCTGCAGCCTCTGCCAGTGGCCCAGTGAGGCTTCCATCCTACAGGTCAGAGAAGAGAGTTCTGTGCACCTCACTGGCTCTTCTGGCTGCTGAGGCTCAGTGAAGCATCCCAGTCTACCGCTGCTGTGAGATGTCCCCTTGTGCCTTCTTTCCAAGTTCACTCGAACAGTGTGTCAAAGCGGAGTTCCGCAGAGACACCTCGGAGGCAGGCGCGGGGGTTGGTGAAGCGGTGTGTACACACTTCTCACACTGTAATCACCGGCGGGGATTTGTGGGCAGAGCATTTTTCTAGGACATGGCAGACATCCTCTGACAGCAGCTAGTCCCAGATGACTGGCAGACAGGCACTGGGAGAGAACTGCTCAGTTCATCGCCTTCCTGCTCAGCCCCTTCCGAAGTCCTGTTAACCTTCTGGACCAGGACACAAGCCCTTAGGCCATCTGCTCCTGGCAGCAGTTGAAGAACAGTTTCTGTCCTGATTGTCACCTTTATGTTTAGCAAGGGAAGGTTGACCAGGTTCCTTCAGAACAAATGGAAACCCAGCCCTTCTGCCTGCTGACATGGGAAGGGGACTGGTCTTTTATGGGCCCTCGGGGCCTGAAGATTGGCATTCCCCAGAACTGAACATCTTTGTGTCCAGTTACCCCAGGAGAAATGATTAATCTGAGAGGCTCTGCCAGGTACCAAGGTCCCAGGGCACGCAGGCCCCCTCCCTGCACGGTGCAGGGTGAGAGGGAGGTGAAAAAACCCAACATCACAGGACTGGAGTCAGGTTGGTGGGATTCAGCCTCCCCAGACTGTTTCAGAGCTTCCAGCTCCTGCTAATTGTCTCCGGGCTCTGCAGTTGTGCAGCTGTGGATGGCGGGCAGGCGAGGCTGGGGTTGAAGCTTCTTGGCCTGTGAAATGACAGCCTGCGGCAGCCAGCATTTACCACCCTCAGGCCAAATGAGGGGAGAGTCCAGCACCTGCTGACGGGGGACAGTGCCCCCTTTGGGGAGGAGCCAGAGCTTTCGCTGCCCCTACTGAGCATTTGCTTTTGGTTTTCTGGGTTATCTTAGACATTTCAAAGCCCCTAAACAGGCAGAGGTCCCAAATGACAGCTGAATGCTAGGGACGGTTTTAAATAGATGAAGCAGTAATACTCAGCCCAGCTCTGGACTCCCAAAGCTGGTCGTCACTTAGGACTGGTCCCCTTTGGCCTGTTCCTCCCACAAAGACACAAAGCCTGAATACTTTCCTCGCCTCTTAAAACGTTAGCGGATCCCTTGATGCAGCAGTTCACCCAGGCTGCGGATGCAAACTGGCCAGGAAATTCTCACACACCCACACACTCCCTGGGCCCCACCCGGCGGAGATTCGGATGTTATTGCCTGAGGTGCAGCCTGGGCTTCAGGTGTTCCCAGGCTCCCGGGCGGTGTGAAGGGCTTCGGGCCCCAGTGGGTTAATAGAGTGCTGTGGCCGCCACCGCCTGTGCAGCCACGCGACTCTCATTTTTAGCCCTGGAATTTGCAGCTGATTCCTGCAGCTGCTTTGGGAACAGATTTTAAGCAGAAAGTTAGAATGTGCAGCTGAATACTATGGCTCCCCCACCCCCAGCATATTTATATGCAAATAGCAGCCAGTGTGGTTTTTGCAATCACTGAAATTGAATCCAAATCAAGAGATCTTTTTATATTGCTTAACCTTCCGTGGTTTTTCCCTTTGCTTTTCTGGGCACACCTCTCCCTGTCTTTGTTTCCTTCTGGTATTCTCCAGTGCATGGTCAGCCTTTTGTTGCCTCCTTATTAATCAAAGCAGATTAAACTTCCTTTTCTTATGGCTGTATTTGCAGGAAGAAGACGGCATTTAGCGTCTGCAGGTTCCACAGGGAGCATCCTACCGTGTAGGAGTAGGATAAATCTGTGAGACAAAGGAACATGCCAGAGGCTGACAGGGGAGGTCCTTGTCTGACACGGAGGTGATTGTGAGCTGCTACCCCGTCTCCTTCCTTTTTCCGATAGGGTAGATGGGTTTCTGGAAGGACAGTTACCTTTCTCAGTCTGGATCCCTTTCAAGAGGGAAACTCAAATGCTTCTAGAGAATTTAGAATCCTCTCACTAGCTTTAAAAAACTTGCCTAGTGAGGCCCCTGTACCAGATATGTTATGAGTCTGGGGTTTGGCTTGGAGAATGGTGGTGATTCAGATTTTATTTGGAAATAATTTAGACTTTTGAGAAGAGGTAGAGATGTAAAAAATATTGATCTGTGTCTTTCGTGCAGCTCTCCCAAATGTTCATCACTTACTCAATAGTCTCGTGATCAGAGTCAGGGAAAATTACTCTCGTGTTTCCGGTTGTCACACCGATTCTTCTTTTCCAGAGCCCCACATTGTACTCTGTTGTTGTATCTTGAACTCCTTCAGTTTGGGATAATTCCTCAGGCTTTGTCTATCAGGACCTGCCATCTTGGAAGAGCTGTAGCTGTGTTACAGGCTGTCCCTCCGTGTGGTTCTGGACAACTCATCTTAGATGATTCGAACAAGCAGCTAAAATTGAGAGCACTGCTTAAAAGTACCAGGTGAAAAGGCCACTCAGGAAATAACCTCCTAAGGTCACAAGAAAACCAAAGTAGGATGAGGCCAACCAAACCTCACTCTGGCTCTGCTTTCTTTCTTCCTGGGTCCCTGGATCTCTGCTCTTTATTTCTCTTTTTCATCTTTCTGCCTCTACGTCCAGATCTGACATTAGAAACTCCAGCCAGTTGACAGCAACCCAGCTCTCTCATGCCACTGTGGTGTGGTACCGCTCTGAAAGTTGGAGCATGCCTTTCTTCTGCTGGAAATCTGAGGATATGGCTGAGTGTGGAGCCATCTTCCTGCATGGCTCTCCTGGATGGGCTTGCTTTAGCTCCAAGCTTCCCCTTGCCGAGCATGGATGGTAGTTCTCCGGGTTGGGCACGAGCCCACGTCCAGACCTGTGCGTTTGCTGCTGCCTCACCTGACGCCCCTCTTTCAGATGGCCATATGGATAAAGATCATGTCCTCCTCTCATTTGGGTCCTTTTTTGAGACAGGATCTTGCTAAGTTGCCCTGGCTGCCCTTGAATTTGCCAACCTCCTGCCTCAGCCTCCTGAGTAGCTGAGATTACAGGTACATGCTACCATGCTGGGGTTCTTTCAGTTCTTTACTTCTTCTCTGGCCAACCTTTCCTCCTACAACCTTCTCATTATCTTCCCTCCCTTCGCTCCACATGCAGGGAAATTTTGCCTGTTTCGCCTACCTTGTCTCTCAACAAACTAGGGCAGGAAGCTGCTATAAAGCAAAAGCTCAATATAAATTTGGTTGAATAAATGAAAGCAATAGTAGTTAATGAGAAGTGGACAAACAGTTTAATAACTGACTGAGAGGAAATCCAATTTATATCTTTCTCTTTAATCTTAGTTGCCCAGTTTCCTGTTACGTAAATTGTCATTCCCTTTCTGGCACTTTTCACTGTCCTAGAGCATCTGTTGGCTATTTATTTATTTTCTTTTGCTCCTGGGGGTTGAATCCAGGGCCATCATACTGAGCTATGACCCCAGCTCACTTTTTATTTCCTAAACCACTAAGTTGCCCCGGCTCAGCTTACACGTGCAGTCCACTCACCTCAGCCTCCCGGAGTGCTGGGGTTACTGGCCTTGACCACCACCCGAGGCTCATCTGTGCCTCTGTACAGGGGAAAGACAGCCCTGGAGATGAGCCAGCCAGTATGTTTCTCTCTCTTCTGCAGGGTGGGGTAGCAGCAGAGAATCAAACACCAACTTTCTCTCTTCTAATAGTTAAAAGGCTGCAAGGAAAGTTTGAGTATCTAGTAACCCTGGAAATCTTCCTGTGGTAGCTTTTTTTTTTTTTTTGAGACAGGGTCTCGCTTTGTAGTTAGGCTGGCCCTGAACTCACTGTGTAGCCCAGGCAAGTTTCAAACTCACAGCAATCCTCCTGCCTCTGCCTCCCGAGTGCTGGGATGACAGGTGTGAGCTACCACGCCCAGCATTGTGGTGTGGGGTACTTACTGATGGCTGGTGGCCGTGAGTCACTACGCCAGGTATTGTATGTGGTTACTGGGATTGAACCAGGGACCTTGTGTTTCCTAGGCAGGTGCAGGAACCACTGAGCTAAATCTCTGACCCTCCTATGGTAGCTTTTCAAAGTTAATTTTTTCTGCTGACTTACTGCAAGAAGAAAAAAAAAATGCTTTTTTTTTTTTTTCAAGAAAAGAACAGCTATCATTATTCCTTTCTTCTTTCTTTTCCTTTCCCTTCCACCTTTCCTTTCCTTTCTGCCCAGTTTGCAGTTGAACCTAGCATCTTGCTAAGTTGCCCTGGCTGGCCACAGAGGTGCCATCCTCCTGCTCTGTCTCACAGATGTGAGGCAAATGCTCAGCTGTTCACTTCTACCCTGATTGTTTTTAAAAGCATTTCATTTCTGATACAGGTTCTTATTCAGCCTCACCTCATGCTTGTGGTCCTCCTGTCTCGGGCTTCCCAGTAGCTGTTGTATGTCAGGTAATGGGGGTGCATGTGTGTATCTAAAATTTACCTTCATTAATTCTAATTGGTAAATAATTATCACTACTTCATAGATGTGACTACTGAAACTGAGAAAAGTTGAGGCATCCAGTAAGCCACAGAGCTGAGATTTATACCCTTGCTTTCTTTTTTGGTATGGATAAAGAACAGTGTTTTGTTTTTCTTTTCTAATCCAGTTAGGAGCTCTCAAGTTATTAAACAGAATATTTTTATATAGAAAAAATTATTCCAAAGTTCATTATTCATGGGTGCATAAATAGCTCAAAGTCAAAGGTGCCTTAAAGGTGTCAGATGAAGAATATACCCCAATCTAGAGCATCAGATAAGTTTCATTTTTAGCTCACAAAAGGCTGCATTAAAGCTTTTGTTCTTTATGATTTTCTCCCAACTAATAAGTCCTTGATCATAGTTTATAGCTCTAGGTTTCATAATGTTGCTCACACACGTGTAAAAATTGTGGTAACTATTCTTAGTAAACTGGGCAGTGTTAAAAAATGTTTTGGAACAAGGACAAGATTGCCGTCATGTGAGATTTAGTAAACAATCTTAGTTCAGTTAACAATTTAGCCTCAACATAGAATTCTTTCTTCTGTCCAAAATAGCACTGTAAAAATTAATAATATGTGAACCTATATATGAAATACAGAAAATCCCCAGTGCTTTTCCTTTTATATGATAAGTATACTATATAAAAAGAAAATATTGTTGATGGAGAAAGGAGGAATGTGATGTGGGCAAATGACCTTGTTGACTACGCATTAACCTTGAAAGACCAGGTAAATATTAACGTTAGCCAGAAAGCAGTATTAAGAGTTTCTAAGAAGCTGGGATTGGTATATTTTATTCTGCAGGAAACCCCAGCTTTGTGATGCTTCAACCGGTGCCATTAACACTGTTCAGTGTTTGGATAGTTGCCTGTAACCAACAGAAATAGAAGAAAGCTGGCACGTTGCAGGAAATAGAGGTTTTAGTTGTTTTAGGGACTGAAAGAGCTCTAACTTAAAAACTATGACGTAGCTGCGTGGCTTACACATTCTCCCTGTGTATCCTTCCTTGCCTTCAAGGAAACAGACCTGCCAATCATTTCAGTGCAGAAACTTGTTTCTCAAAATGTGATCCCTGGGGCTACAGTAACAACTGCATCCCCTAGAAGTTGTGAAAAGTGTAAAACCCCAGCTCATTGCCTGTGGTTTCCTGAAGGAGGAATTCTAGGTTGAAGTCCAAGCCTTGTGATTCATGAGGGCCTCTGGGTGATGGTGATGCTGGCCCTAGATTAAGTCCCTAAGACGGTGCTTAGCATAGTAACATTTGACTCTGCATTCTGCAGGTTCAGATGCAGCCCTGCTGCTTACCGGATATGTAGCCATCTGTAAATTAGTTTCTTGGTGTCTTACTTTGCTGATATATAAATTTGGGGAAATGTGACCGCTGACTCATTGTTACCAAAATTGAGCTAACATATCTAAAATTATTTGAACAAGGAAGAATGCTATTTAATCTCAAGTGTACGTCTTCCATGCTTTTCTGTTCACTAAAACTTGCAAGCAAAGCCCAGTGTTGGTCTGCCCCTTTCCCATCTGCATCCTTGAGCAAACACCCGGCACCTCTGAGGATCCACTTGTGACAGGCTTTGGCAAACCAGGCTGGTAGTGAGCTCAGGTGGAGCCGTGTCATGCCGGTGCCTAGTATCTAGTGAAATGGAACAAAGACAGTGGACTTTGCTGGAAGCATTTGATAACCAAACGCTGTATTCCCATGTTTTGGACTCTGCAGATAGAGTCCTGTGCATCAGCTCTGTTGAGCCCTTCAGCGCTTGTTGGCAGAGTGGATGTTGCTTAAAGAGGATGATCATTCAAGACACAGTGACATTTACCTAGCTTTTGCTTTCTGACTCACTGCACAGAACCAAATGCCTCAGACGAGAGACTGATGAAGCTGGAGGCTGAGGCAGTCAGGAAAAGGCTTAGGAACAGAATATTTGGAAACAGATTGTTATTCAAACCACACCCTAGGCCTGTCAGGTGGCCAGAATGAGCAAGGATGTTGTTCTTCTCGGGAGCATTTCAAGAAGCTGCATTTGTAACAGATGGCCTCTCCTCTTCTCAGCTCACTCTGGGTCTGCTAAATTGATTGGTCTGCTGCTTTCTTTTCCTGGCTGCTTTGAGAAGGTGATTTGAGGCCAAAAAGGACTCTCTATAGGTACAAAATCTGAGAAAGCTATTTTAAGATCTATATAAGTAATGACTCAAAACATTTAAAAATAAGAGTGGGGACACTGAATTTGTTTTAACTAGACATCAGTGATTGTGTTAAACTATAGCAATATGGTGTAGCACTAGGAAAAGGAAAGGGTAGCCAAGAAAATAGGTCTTGTATAAATGTCAAGTAAGTGTGTGTGTGAAAGAAAAACTTGGGGCAAAGGAATATGGCTTTGTCATTATTATTGTATGATCATTATTAAATTTGTGCTAAAAACTATTTTGAAAGCTACTCAGTCAACTAAATACCAAATGCCACAATAAGTTCAAGGTGCATTAAATACGTAGGTGGAGAATCAAATCACATGTGAGTAATAAAGTAAATAAAAAGAAGGGAAAACTAGGTGAACAACTGGAACATTTCCCTACCTGTAGACAGGGAAGACAGGAGATTTTAAGATGTAGAAAAACAAGAATTATTTGCCTCCCTGAAAAAAATGCCTTTTTTTTTTGCATGGGCTGCAATTGAGAACACCAGTCCTAGGGGTTGAGGCCCTGCAAACATGTCTTTTACCACATCCTCGAGTTTCTGTCCGAGACAGTGTAGAACAACACGTAGATTTCTTGCATTCCACCAAAGGCCCAATTCTAATGAATTTGCCCTGATCACCCAAGGTATTCTGGTGATGCTGTCTTGGGGAATGGAAATACAGAGATGGGCTATAGCATATAGCTGTGTCTCTTGGAAAGTGGAAGCGATTCTAAGAGGCCATTGAACACATTTCCTTTCCTCCCAGGCACTTGGCCAGGCTTTGTTTTCTGGGCATTGTGGCACAGGAAAAGTGGGCAGCAGTGATGTGCAGCCCCTCCTATGTCTGACAGCAGTCTGTCTCTTCTCATTCCACACTGATCTTAGAAGCTACATGCCGAGAGCCACAGCACCACAAGGTGGCATCCTGTAGGGAAGCTGCCCTTGACCTATCAAGGAGGCTGAGTGCAGATGAGAGTCAACCTTCTGTTTAGCCTCTGATGTGGTGTTGTCTTTCGAAAGCCAGTCCTAACAGCTCTCATTCATCTACATTCAGACTTTTAAAAATCATAGTGGTTGCTTTGTCTGGGGTGGAATCAGCTCATGAATTAGATCCTCTTTCTTTTTTTTTTGGCATTAAATGGGGATAGGCTTTCTGGACCAGAATGCATTCCTCACAGCTTTGTTTGGAGAGCTGAGGACAGACACAGGGTCTCATGCGTGTTAGGCTAGAACTCTCCCACAGATGTACATCTCCAGCCCTTTTCATTTTTTATTCTGAGACAACATCTAACTAAGTTGCCCAGGGTGGACTTACTGTTAAAATTCCTTTGCCTCAGCTTCCTGAGTAGTCAGGAATGCAGGTATATAACACTGTGCTTTGTCTCTCACAGTAACTTTGTGAATTTTTTAAAGCTTTTTTACTGTTATGCTTTTTGTCTTATGGGATAGGATGCAGAGCCCCTTCCTTTTTTTAAATCTTTTTTTTTTTTTTTTTTTTTTTTTGAGACAGGGTCTCACTTTGTAGTTCAGGCTGGCCCTGAGCTCACTATGGAGCCCAGGCAAGCCTCGAACTCAGCAATCCTCCTGTCTCTGCCTCCCGAGTGCTGGGATTACAGGCGTGAGCCACCACCGCCTTCTTAACATAGTTTAATCCATGTCTCCACTTCATTTCTCCCCCAAAAGAAAAAAAAAAGGCTCCAGTCAAGTAATCACCAGTTTGATAGAAGGAAAATTATTTGCTAAGATTTTTCAAAACAATATGCAAAACAGAGTTCCTTCCTATACTCAATAAATATTTAGTGAACACCTACATGTAGTATGTGCTTGGGATGTTTCAGAAAACAAAACACAAAATCCTTGTTCTCAGTGGAGACTACCTTTTCCTTGTGCAGTAGGAAGAACTTTTCAGTGAGTTTTTGAAATGAATTTAATGAAAAAGTAAATGATATGGAAAAAATCTGGGTACAGTGGTGCATGCCTGTCATCTCAGCATTCAGGAGGCTGAGGCAGAACATCACCACAAGTTTAGCCTGGGCTACATAAAGAGTTCAAGGCCAGCCTGCCTCCTTGAATCCTGCCTGAGACCTTGTCTCAGAAAACAAAAACATACGCTGTAGAAAATGATAAGAAGACTATAAGAAGAAGAAGAAAAAACAGGGTCTATGAGGAAGGTCAAACCTGGAGATCACCTGCAGCATTATGAAGGGTGGTCATGCAAAACTTCTGAGAGAGCTTTAAGCAAACTGAGACGGAACAAGTAGCCATGTGTCCAATAAGAGGAAGGGAACCCTTGGAGGGCTCAGAAGGGTATGTGTCTTAGAGGTGAAAAAAAGATAAGTGTGTATGTTTTCTGCTCTGGAACAGAGAGCAGTGACATCACGTGGAAACATTAAAATATTCTAAGACCTTGGTTCTTTATTTTGAAATAATTGGAGAGCACTTAGTTAAAAAAAAGCCTGAAATTGATCTTCAACTTGTTAAAAAAAAAAAAGGGTGGGGATTCTTGGCTCATATTACTGTATCCATTTACATGCTCACTATGACTTGTGAATTTCAGCAATCACAGATTGAGTCTGAGGGAAGGCAGTGATTGGTCTAGTAGGGTCCATACGACTTCTCTAAACCAACCATGGTCATTGAGATAAGCCTCTACGATTGGTCAGCCCAAGTCATGTGTTTTATTTCAAGCCAAAGAGTAAGCATGGAAGCCAACTACAAAAAATACATAAAAGGAATTTTGTACTAAGATTGAAGAACTTTATCAGAAACTGGAACAAATGTTCAGTGGGCAAAAATAATAATTGTCAATTACAAAAGTAATGAAAGTCAACACAAAGGGAGAGAGATTTGACTGCATAGAAATGAAAAGTGTGACAGAAAATATCACACAGTTATGAAGCAAAACGAGTATAAAATGACATGCAAGGAACATGACAAAAAGATAGTCTAAATACACAAAAAGCTCATAAATATATAAAAAATCAAAATCCCAGTTTGACAGATGACCAAAGAGTAGATGACACCTCCAGTCAGAATATGAATAATTGGAAGAAAATCTGTCTGTTCTCTCTTGTAAGTGAACAGATGATAGTTAAAATAATGATAAGCCATGTTTTGTGTTTATATTCCTTTGTGTCCATGTTTACATAGGGTCCTCAAGTCAAGTAACAGTTCTAAAAAAGGAAATTCTCATTTTATAATTTCTAGAAGACTATGAAGTAATTTAGTGGTATCAAATGTTCATGAACCTTAGAAATTACCTGAAAGTACTCCTTGATGTAAATAAAAACTCTGTGGTCAGAAAGGTTCTTGGTGGTTTCATTCAAAATAAAACTTTCAAGTAAGCTAAATATCAGGGCACATTCTTGCAGCCTCCTGTGGCAGAAGGGCAATGGAGTGACTTCATCATCGTTAAAAGGACACTAATCCCCTTCTTTTTGTTTGTTTTGAGACAGGGTCTCACTTTGTAGTTCAAGGTGGCCCTGAGCTTTCTGTGTAGCCCAGGCAAGTCTCAAACTCAGCAATCCTCCTGCCTCTGCTTCCTGAGTGCTGGGATGACAGGCATGAGCCACCACAGCCAGTGTTGTGGTGTGTGGTACTGATTCCTGGTGGGCATGAGTCACCACACCCAGTATTGTTGGATATAGTTACTGAGGATCTAACCAGGGACCTTGTGCTTGCTAGGCACCCGAACCACTGAGCTAAATCTCTGGCCCCACTAACCCCATTCTTAAGGATGGAACCTCCTACCTTTTAATAAAATGACATTGGGTATTAAACTCAAATATAATGAATTTGAGAGAGACACCAATGTTCAGGTAATAGCAGTGTTCATGGTTTTTGGCACTTTGTTCATTTTATTCTTAATATTCAATGCTTGATCAAATACTTTGAAATTTAGTTTCTAAATGTTTAAAAATATTATATAGTATATTTTATAATTACTGGTTTCATAGTGATTAGAAAGCAAAGATTTAACTAATGGAATGCAAAAATTCAGGTGGCAAGAAAGAATGTCAATGGATAGATAAACTTTGAACAACCCCCAAATGAGTATTTTACACTGAAAAAGATTTTTTAATTCACAGATTTGAATTTTTTCTTGCACTCCTCTCTAATCAGTTCTTGAGGGAAAAGGCTACACTATTTTGTCCAACTGAATTATGACATAGATTTTATCTCTGGCCTATAATCCAATAAACAATGACAAATTGCTAGTGTTCAGAAGTAGCAGATATGTGGTTAAGCAGAGATTGGGGAGTTTGTTGAAATACAATAGTTGGAGAAGACGTTTCTAGGAAGTGAATGTATATCTGAGATCTCAAAGATATTGAATGGGGTGAAAGAGCTTTTAAATTCTAAGTCTTGAGGCTGAATTGGTCTTGTCTTCCAGAAATAGACAAAATATCAACATATTGGAAGCATTGGGAGCCAGATTGAAAATGGCACAAGGTAGGTGAGGCCAGTGATACAGATTTGTTTATTTAAGAATTGATTGGGCTAGAGATTTAGCTCAGTGGTTCTGGCACCTTCCTAGCAAGCACAAGATCCCTGGTTCAATCCCAGTAACCACATAAAACAATACTAGACATGGTAACACATGCCCACCAGCAATCAGTACCACATACCACAATGCTGAGCATGATGGCTCACACCTATAATCCCAGCACTCAAGAGGCAGAGGAAGGAGGATTTCTGAGTTTGAGGCTTGCCCAGGCTACATAGTGAGCTCAGGGGTAGCCTGAACTACAAAGGGAGACTCTGTCTCAAAAAAACAAAACAAAACAAAACAAAAAAAAGGTTTACTGCATATGTATTAGTTAGTAGAGGCTGTGTTATGCTGTGGTAACAAATGATGCCCAAATCTCAAAGGTAAGTTTATTTTTCACTAATGTCACCTTCGTAATGGAGTTTCCTGAAATTCTGTATCTTCACTCCAAGGTTTGTACTTCTGGAGCAGCCTGAGATTTTGTCAACTGTTAAAATAGAGAAAAAGGAGAATCTTGAAGCTGTTGCCAGGCATGATACAGGCCATTTCTTCTCATATGGCATTGGACAAAATAAGTCACATAGGCATGTCCAATTTCATTAGGATGAGATATGTACTCCAATTCCAGGAAAGGTAAGTGAACATTGGCATAATCACTTCTGTATGAATACATATCTTTCCATACGTGTTATCCCACAGGTAGGGCTGTACCTACTCTTTTCCTTGCTTATAGATGTACTACTTATAGATTAAAGATGGATCTAATGGATTTATACCAGTGTTCAGCATGTACATATATTAAGAACTCAAATCCATGACAGCAAAATTACAGTTTCATCTGTATGGGTTCTTAATTTGGAGACAAAGTTTAAATCAACTTCAGTGGAACAGGCTTTCATGTTTACTAACTATTTAACTGCAAGGACCATTTATTACTTTGCCAAACAGTTTTGAGCTGGAGAAAGGACCACTTGTCCAGAGTACTAAACAGCAACATCTAATGCAAGTAACTTACCAAGTCCTTTTGTAAATAATAAAGTCTGACACCTTCACACTTGATTCATGTTCAAATTTAAAAGTAAGTTCATATATGTATTGATACGACCCCTTTCTAGACCAGGAAATGGAGGCATTTTATTTCTCAAGACCAATAACTAGGCCAGAATCCTAGCAAGATGAATTTAAATGTGTGTAATTATCCTTTGAGCGCTCAGAGCCACCAA
This sequence comes from Thryonomys swinderianus, assembly GCA_004025085.1. Taxonomy (NCBI): domain Eukaryota; kingdom Metazoa; phylum Chordata; class Mammalia; order Rodentia; family Thryonomyidae; genus Thryonomys; species Thryonomys swinderianus. Next base: position 72,257 of record PVIC010001125.1, read on the forward strand.
TGAAGTTAGTGAATGAAAACCTGTGGTCAGCGGAAGGGAAACATGCACAAGGGTGGGGAGAGAAGTGAGTGACACAGAAAATGACAGGAGAAGTTGGGTGCAGATGAAAAACTGTATCTAACCATGTTAGAATCACATCAAATTATCTTCACTGTCACCCTGAAGCATTGTGTTGAGCTTGCCCATTGCAGCATGAGACTCTCCTATCCATGTATTTTTTTTTCATCAGACCTTGTTTACTACCAGGAAAATGCTCCTGTGGTGTGACAATTTAGAAGATCTTATTCTCCTTAAATAGTTAGATCTCTGGTGGTGCTTGATAAAGGGATGGCATGACTGCCTTCTAGAACAATAACCTTGTTAGCACCTATTCTGTAAGAGATACAGGGAACTGAATTTGATGGAATATGTATGTATTTGCATTTTCAAGAGAATTAATATTTTCATAATTATTTTTGGAGGCTTACTGCCACACACTTAACAACTGTGTAATTCTGTTGGCATCCTTTTGCCAGTAGACTTTGGAGGATCCTGACCCCCCCATGATCACATGGCCCAGCATAGCGACAGCTCACAGAAGATGCTTAAGAAGAGTTTCAGCATTGGATGGTGGGTCCCAAGAGATGGACAGTGTTTCAAGAAAGCATTGGCTTTATCTCAATAACTCTTGCCAACTTTTCAGAAGCTGTAGGTAAGGCAGTGAATTATCTAGTAGTTAAAGCATTGGGATTTGCATCTATGCAAACTGCTCTGAGGTTTAAAGTATGAAAACATCATCAAAACACTGACTTAATAAGGGAAAAGAGCTCATAGGTAAAAATTGACTTACAGAGATAATTTTAAGTACTACATGTGTATACAACCAAATAATATTACATGAACATTTTGAATTTTTAAATACATGTGGCTAAAGAAATTTCATGAAGCCAATAATTCCATGTTATCCTCTCAAATAAATTTTATTTGCTCTCTGCTCTAACAAATATAATATGGAGGCAACAGTCATTTAAGTGTTTTAGTGTATGGCACAGATGAAAAGAGACAGTTTGAGAAGCAGTCCAGCATTGCCAGCCTGGTTTAACAAAAGAGGCACGTATTATCCTATTTAGCAGTTTATACCAGAAGACATTTTTCCCCTTGCAAGCAATAGACTACATTTATTTGCATTAAGTAAAAACATATCTTAATCAAGAAAATTACTTTTATTCTGATTTTCCTTTATATCACAAATGTTAGAGTAAGGCAAATCCTTAATGAGTCATATGATAAAAACCCTATTCCCCAAGAAAATATATTGGACATATTCTGCTAACTTTGTTATTTTTCAAAGCACAGCTGACATGCACCACATACAGAGAAATACCTTTTCAAATCAAATGCATCAAGCAGAACTGTATTAATTCACAAAGAGGCTTTTCAGTGTTTCATAAAAAGATTTACAATTAGCTGTGGTGACTAATATGTGACCCAATATCACAGACAGTGTTTTGGATGCCTTCTTTTAAGCTTTTATGAAAGACTCCTCGCCCATCATCTGCGTAGTAAGCAGCTATAGGAATAGCCCCTTTGCCTCTCCCAATGTGAGTACCTTTGTAATAAGTATTGTTCTGTTCAAGACCCACTTCGCGCCTCTGTGTGCACACATGACTCATATGGGGCTATTTTCCTCCTTCCTTCCCTCCTGTAACCCTTCATGTCACATAACCTGGCTGAAGTATGGTTGAAAATTGACAGAACCCATGTGCAGGAGAGTCAACTGGCTTTTTGTATTTATTCCATTGTGTACCCTGTGCGATGACACCCCCAGTCAATGCAGGCTTCCTATATTGTGATGTCTTCCATCTGGCCGACGACTAGATTTTTATATTTCTCTATTGGAATGGAGATTAACTATTATTTATTTTAAAGCATAAAATCAGAGAGCCAAAACTCATAATGAAAGCAAAATAAAAATGCAATCGAATCATAAAATGAAGTTGAAGCAAATTCAGGAATGGGGATAATAGTATGTATGCTTGTCTTAGTTTTCTGTATACAGAGATTACTTTTCCTTTCCAAACTTTCAGACCAAGAGCTTGCTTTCTTCTTTCCTCACCCACCCAGACTGAAAAGATTGACAAAGGAGCTGTCACGGGTGATAGGGAGAGCGTTTGGACTGGAATAACTCCAATCCCAGACAATCCTAGCAGAAATATTAGGTCTCAGCCCGTTAAAAGCCCTCGGTCCCTCTCCTCTTCCTGTTGTTTTCAAGTAGAACTCATTATGGAGGCTGAGTAGTGCTCACGTTGGAAGTGACTGGAAAACAAGTTCCGAGCAGATTGTACTTGTCAGGTGCTTCACAAGAAAGATGACTTGCAGCTGAGTTATAAAATGGCATGAAATACAGAAACTGTCAATACTTGGATGGCATCATTTCTTGGATGCTTCGAAATAAGCCTCGTCTTAGAAAGCAATGTCAGATGTCAATAAGAGACATGTATGCTTCAAACTGTAGGATAATGGAAGAGAAACGACCATATTCTAGCCTCATGAAATCACTTCAGTAGCATCACTGCCATGCTGCTTGAACAACTTTACAAAGTAAGATACACTAAAATATATGACGTATGCAGAGTTACAAATTTGCTAATTTTTCCAGTATGCTAAATAAGCATCTAGGATGGGCAACAAATTCAGAAAGGCCAGATAAAAAATCATCAGAACATAAAAAGATGTTCTTCAAAGAGGAAAGGACAGAGTTGATGAATGAGATGGAATATTTAGGAAACAGACATCCTGTCATTTTAGAAATAAGTTGGTTTACTACTTTTTTCCTTCTGTTAATGCCCTAAATAGGAAGGAAATGGGCTTTAAGAAAATACACAGTAAATATGTTGCCATGGAAAGCAAGGGATTGGCCTGGAAATGAAGCAGCTTGCCTTATGTTGGCCCAGCACAGATGCTGGTCCTCACTGCCTGTGGCCACCATTCCATGGGCACCTTCCACTGTCAGTGTGCTACATCGTTGATGGCCCACCTTCGGTGCTTTGCTGGGTGAAGGAACCACTTGTCACATCAACCAGGCTGGAACTGGGTGTGAACAGACCACCGCACACAATGCACACCAGAGAGCCAGCCTGCAAGTAAGTGCTCTGATTGCTTCTAGCTTCCAATGGGACCCTGCTTGGTGGCCCATGGATCCTTGAGTAAAACATGGGCTCTTACTTTGTGAGAAACAGATTTCAAGGGGGCATTTCAAAATTGAGTTTTAAACACAGCAACCCCTCTTCATTCTTGACAACACTTAGAAGAATATATCTTTTACTACTGTTGCCTGGTGTGAATGAGAAATACCGTGTTTAATTTTTAAAAATTGATTATAGTAAGAGACATTCTGCCATTAATCCCTTCAAAACCCTCCTCATTTTGAATGCACTCATGTTGTCCTTGTTCGTTTCTGAAGCAGTTCTAGAAGTCCTCTCTCATGTCTTAAGTTCTCTCACCATGACTGTTGATATCCATGACTGATCCAAAATGTTCACCTTTTGAGGTCCTTTTGACTTTGAGGAAGAGCCACCGTGCAGCCCTGCCAGAGCTGGTGGCTACTGTGGAGCAGGACATACACTTCACAGCCTGACTCTCCATCGGTGGCTCTTAGCAGCAGCATTCACTGAGGTGTTGATCACGCCTCATAAAAACAGGAAAAGAGATGTCTAGAACTGCTTCTGAGAATAAGTGAGAGGGAGAATTTAGGGAGGAATTAACAGTGTGTCTTTTAGTGTAAGTTTTAAAAACTTAAACATATTTCAGTTGTCCCTCATGTATCTGAATGGCAGACTCCATGCCATAGTAAGAGTCGTGAACTGACTAAACTCTGCTGAAAGTCAACATGGCATACTATCTGGCCCTGAAGGAAGGGACCCCCGTGGCCAGCAGGACCTACATTCCTTGTTAGGCCTCTGTGCTCTGCTCCGGGTGAAAGCCTCTTTCTGCATTCCTCACTACTACACGGCAAACTGTACCTCAGCAACCCTGAATAACACATTTAAAAATCTTCATTCAGACCTTTTCAGAGTGGATTCTGAGAGTGTTTCCCCTTTTCTGTCCTTCTTCCTTTGCCTGTGGGTTCTACTGACATGGGGCTCAGGGAGTGCTGACACTGGGCCTGCTCTCTGTCAGCCATCTTCCTCCTCTTTCTTTGAAGAAAGCACTGTAGGGCCCGCTTTGTGAACTAACCTAAAGGCAGATGGGCCAGGAGACACAAACCTGCCCTGTGTCCCTCGGGCAAAGTCTGAGTGAGAAAGGAAGGGACAGGGACAGATGCATTAGCATGGGTGTTCTCACCCAGGTAAGGAAACTTGTTTTTCTTTTTTTCTTTCACTTTTGCCAGGTAAACAGAACAAAATGCAGGTGGAGAAATTAGAGCAAAGGATCCCCATCGTTCTCTGAGGGACTTTCCTCCCCCCACCCCCACCCTGCTGCACAGCACAGCGCAGTTGTCTCCCCCAAGGCCAAGGGAGGCCTTGCCGGGCTGAGGTCTGTCACTGAGTTTCACTGGTGTGTTCCTTTGCTTCACCTTGTGACCCTGCGGGAGACAAAGAGACCATTTGTCAGATTAAAGGTAAGGCATCTTCATGGGCTTAATAAGGGAGATCTTTTTAATACAGCCATTTAAATGTCTCTTACCCTCTTAAATAGGTCTAAGAATATCTTCTTTGACCATTAACTATCTGGGCTGTAATTGCCAACACATGGTATTTTCACAGAGTATAAATCAGTGCTACTAAATGTGTGCCACCTTGGACAGCCCGCTTCAGCTGCTGGGAGCCTATTCAGCTCTTCAAAGTATGCTTTGAAAAATCATGAATCAGTATGTCCGCCCTTTTCTGGCCCACTCACACTAGTTTCCAGGGACCAGCATGTATATTGATGATAATTTACACAATGCTGATTTACAAAAGTCACTGATGTTTGCACTACCAGCTGAGACCTTTCTTATTAACTATTATCCTCCTCCTTGAGAAAGCTAAAACTGTGTGCCCTAGAAGAATCCATACTCTTTTTAGACTTCTATAGAGTCACAACCCAATTATAGAGAAATGTACAAATCCTAAGCACACAGTTCCTTCTGTTTTGAAAAAGCATACTTGTAATCTCCAATACTATCAAGATGCTAAAATATTCCCATCACTCCAGATGGAACCCACTAAACCCATTTCTGCGGGAACCACCAACTGCTCTGATTTCTATTACCATACATTAATTTCTCCTGATCTAGAACACCCCGCAGATAGAATTACACAAGTATTTCTTTTGTGCTCCCTCCTTTCACTTAGCATAATGTTGCCAAGTTTCTTTCATGTTGCTGCGTGTTGGCCATAATATATTCCTTTTTTTAATTACTGATTTATTGTGATACAGATACATTTTATACATACATTGTGAGATGTATGTATAAACATTGAGAATTTGTACCAGTGTATGAAACAACTTCTCATTTTTTCCCATTCCTCTACCTACGCTACAGTCCCCAACCCTCTATATACATGTTTGTTTTCCCTTTTCACCATCACAATTTTTTCTTTCCCCTTGTTGTTTACCCCTACCCCCATTTCCCTTAGGATATTTTCTATTTTACAGTGTCTATCATCCATTTTAGGACTTACTTACATTTTCAGTTTTCTCAGAAAAGATACTGACCATCATTACATTATGTTGTGAAACTTTTATAAATATTCTGTGTGAGATTTTAGAACTGTATCAAGTTTTCAGATTGATTTTTAGTTTCAGGTGCTTGATCCATTTTGAGCTAACTTTTGTACAGGGTGAGAGATAAGGGTCAAGTTTTAATTTTCAGTACATGGAAAATGGATTTTCCTGGCACCACTGTCCTTTTTCAAAGGTCTACTGTTGACGCCTTTGGTGAGCATAAGTTGGCTTGGGTTGTGCAGACTTATTTCTGGGCTCTCTCCTGTTCCATTGGTATATGTGTTGTCCATCTTTAAGTCCAAAACCATCTTTTCAGGTTATTATACCTCTTTATATCTGGACATTAGGTATTGTGATGCCTCTAGCTTGGTTTTTTTCACTTAAATATCTAGAAGATTACAAAGCATGTATCAAAGGGGTGTTTTCTGAGATGATCTGCATTTAGGTCAGCAAACTAAGAGAGGAAGAGCCACCGGGAAGGTGGGTGACATGGTTTAATAGACTTGTAGTCTGGATAAGGGGGCAAAGGAGAGGAAGAAGTTAGTCTTCGTTTGAGCAGCTGTGTCTTTTCCTATGTCCACTGCCTGAGGATATCAGACTCCAGTTTTTTTCAGTCTTGCAATATCAGCTTACATTAGTCACTCTAGGGGGCTTCCAGGCATTCTCTCAAACCTGGGCTACATTTTGACCCTTCTTGTGCTACAGCCTCAACCTTCTTGGGCTGAGCATCTATTCAATTCTTCAGCTCTCCAGAGTGTACCCAGGCTTTGTGGAATATTCCATCCCTGATTTTCTATGCCTATACAATCTCCTTGGATTTTATATGTAGATTCTTATTAATGCTGTTCCTGTAAAGAATCTGAGCCAATACAGTTGCTTTGGCAATTTGGGGTCATTTTTACTTCCCCATAAATTTTATATAATTTTTTTTTGGACCAGTGATTGAACTTAGGACCTTCTACTTGCCAGGAAGGTGGAGCACCATTGAGCTAAACCTCTCTCACATTCCCCATAAATTATAGAACTGACTTTTTTAGTTCTCTGAGGAAGTCCATTGGTACTTCGATTAGATTTGTATTGAATTTGTGGATCACTTTGGGTAAACAATATTTTATACATTCTTCCAAAACATAAATATGAGAGACCTCCATATTATAGGGGCTCTTCTTCAGTTTCTTTCATCCCTGCATTATAATTCTTTGAAGTCTTTCATACCTTGGTTAAACTTATTCCTAGGTATTTAATTTTGTATTTGCTTTTCTTTCTCAGTAAATTATTAGTGTGTAAAAAAGAATACAGATTTTTAATAACCTACTTTACTGAAATTATTGGTTTCTAATAGTCTTCATAGAACCTAGCACCTATATTATATATATATGTGCTAACAGGCACAGTTAACTTGTATTTTGTAAGCCATTTGTCCTTTTTCACTTAATTGCTAAAATGAGCACTGTACTTAATAAGAGCAATAAAAGACATCTTGGGCAAGAGATTTATTTAGCTCATTGGTTGCAGTGTCTGCCTGGCAAGTGGAAGGTCCCGAGTTTGATTCCAGGTAACACCTATCACGGTGCCAGGCATGGTGGCTCCCAGCACTCGGGAGCCAGAGGCAGGAGGATTGCTGTGAGTTCAGGGCCATCCTGAACTACAAAGTGAGACTATGACCCAAAAAACAAACAAAAAAAATAGACATTTTTGTCTTACGGGGAAATTAGCTTTTTTCAGTTAGTATAGTGCTGTTTGTGGGTTTGTCATTAGTGGTATTTATGTGTTGATCCCTGCATACCTATTTTCTGCAACACTTTTATCCTGAAGTGTTGTTGAATTTATTCAATTGAGATTATCCTATGAATTTTATCCTTTAGTCTGTTTATGTTGAACTATCCTTGCATGCCTAGGATGAAACAAATGACTGGTAAATTATCTATCTTCATCAAGGGTTTTTTGTGTCAAGGGTCTTTTTTTTTTTTTTTAGTTGTGTTTTTGTCTATTTTGGTAATGCTAGCCTCATAGTAAATACTTGGAAGGGTTTCAAGTGTATAGAAGTTGAAAAGCATGTGGTGTTAAAGTTTAGTAAACTTGACCAGTGAAGTCCTCTGGTCCTAGGCATTTTTTTTTTTTTAGGTAAAATTTTATTACTATTTTATTTCAGTACTTGCTTTACTTAGATTTTTTACTTCATAGTTTTGGTCATATGGAAATATAAATTTTTACATATTTTGGTAGGTTTTCCTATTTTAGCTTTGAATTTCTGTGCCATTGGTAGAACTATCTCCTTTTTCAAATTCAATTTTTATTTGGGTCTTTTAGTCTTGCTAAAGATATGTTTCATGTTTAATATTGTTTTAAATTTTTATTGTTTGTTTCACTATTTTGTTTATTATGCTGCCAGTGATATAGCATAGTGATACCTTCCTCTCTGACTGGCAAGTGCAAGGTCCTGAGTTCCATCCCTGGTACCAAAAAAAAAAAAAAAAGTTTTGATTTGGACTTGATTTTCTAAGTCCTTTAGCTATATAGTTAGATTGACTATTTCAAATATTTTTCAATATGAGACCTCATTGCCAGAAATTTTCCTATTTTAGGTTTGCATTTGGAAGTTATAAATTTCCCCTCTGACTTTCTTAGTGACCTTCTGTTCATTCAAAAATATTTTGTTAATAATTTCAAGTTTCTTTTGTGGACTTCTAGATTTATTATAATAAATGTATGGGATATAAATAATTTAAGACTTGTTTGTGGAATATGTGGTCTGTTGAGAAAGAAGTTCATGCTCTGATGAAAGAAAGGTGCATTTTCCTGCTGTTGGACAACATGTTCTATAGATGTATGAGTCCATTTTTCTGTAATATAGTGTAACTGACTTGTTGTATTGACATGTTCAATGACAGTGTTGTCTTGAAATGGCTATTCTTGCTCTAGGCCTAATATTTTTATACTACTGAAATATCTATGTATCTTAATGTTATTTGAACATTAGTAATCTTTGCCTTAGTCTATTTCATCAGAGATAGGTTGTTACTCTGTTAGCTTAGGTTACTATTTGCTTAAAGTACCATTTTCTATCCTTTCAGTCTGAGTTTCTCATAGTCAAAAAGTCTTTAGAGGGCCAGAGATTTAGCTCAGTGGTTCCAGCGCCTGCCTCACAAGCACAAGGTCCTGAGTTCGATCCCCAGTAACCACATACAATGCTGGGCATGTTGACTCACACCCACCAGCAATCAATACCACATACCACAGTGCTGGGCGGGGTGGCTCACGCCTGTAATCCCAGCACTCAGGAGGCAGAGGCAGGAGGACTGCTGGGTTCCAGGCTTGCCTGGGCTACATAGTGAGTTCAGGGCCAGCCTGAACTCCAATGCGAGACCGTCTCAAAAAGAAAAAAAAAGTCTTTAAAATCCATTTAGCCATTTAATATAATTTGAATGTAAAGAACTTAGTTGTATACCCACCATTTTATTTTTCTAATTGTTTTTAATATTTTGTTCATTTCCTTCTCATCTTTTCATCCTTGTGGTTGGTTTTATTGAAATTTGATTCCTTGCTATTTTTCTTCACATTCATTCATTCATTCATTCATTTATTTATTTTTTGCAGTACCACTTGAACTAAATCCCCAGCCCTGCTATTTTTCTTTTGCATATGTATGCTCTAGTGCCACTTGCACTTTCACATGGTATTGTGGTAGTTAGCTTCCAGTCCTGGAAGAACTTTCAGAAACTTTCAAACTTACAGATGGTGGGAAAGTTTACAACTGACTTTTTGCTTACTTTGAAAGGTCTTAATTTGTCCTTCATTTCTAGGGCCTTGCTTGTATCATAATCCTGTTGGCAGGGTTTAAATCCATCCTCCCATTCCCTGCTGGCATAAACAATTTCTGCTGATAAATCTGTAACTGTAGGGGGGTGGATAATCTCAAATGTAACTCAGCACTTCTCTTGCAGATTTTAAAATGCTCTTTGTGCCTTATACTTTTGACAATAGCTTCCTTGTCAAGATATCACCTGGGTGAGATAAGATACACTATGGGTTTGACGTTAGTTACCCAAGTGTCTATAAACCTGTGAGGATTATGAAACTTGTCTCAAACTGGCATTACTAGCATCTGTGTTGCTGGGATTTGTTCACCCTTAGTCCCATAATCTAGGATAATTTTGTTTCTCTTATAATGTTGATATTCCCATATCTCTTACAGGGTTCTCCCAATAATGACTTTCTGGATACTCCTGAAGATATCAACATCTGTGGCTACTCACCTTCCTGAGGTAAATGACTTGGTACATATAATAATGCATATCTTATGTGCTTAAAGAATCTCGAAATTTCTTATAGTATTTCAGGAAATAATGACAAGAAAAGAAAGCCAACCCAACACAGATCAATTTCTTGTCTTTCTGGAATATTTTTTGTCATGGTTGGTTGAACCTGAGGCTGACTATTACAAAATATGCAATTATATTTGATATTGGGAGAGGAAAGCTGAGTTCAGAAAACTAGTCTTGTAACAGTGACTTGGCATGTGAAAGCAGGTAAGTCAGTAAATTTATCTAGTCCTTAGACATCAGAGAGCATCTGATCTATTTTAACCGCTTTTCCAGTGGCCTCTGAATCTTCAGACAATAGTCTGAAGTGTTTATGCATGTAAAAAAAAAATCAAAGCATGTTTACTAGAGACAAAGTCTGAAGTATTGAAAAGCAGGTAAGAGAGGAATTAAACCTACCTCTGCTACACCTAGGAGGTCATGTGGTATCAAAGAATTTAACTGAAAGTTTAAATTTTCAGTTGTCTTCTACAAATTGATTTTCCCCCGGAATTCAATTTCTTTAAACTTGGTAATGACTTTAGTTTTTACATCATTCATTTGGGATAACAAGTGGGCTTATGGTCAAGAAAGCTATTTTGACATTAGCTAAGGAAAATAGATCTATTCTGGTACTAGACTTTGGATATTGATTACATAGGCAAATAAGGTCTATAATTTTAAAAAATTTTATATGTTTAACAGTCCTATGTCATTCATGTTTTATACATGCTATGATGTTTACTTTTTGATAATGTTCTCAAACTTTATTCTGGGATGCCTTTAGTCTGGGACAGACTGGCTTCAGAAGAGAACATAGACCAAGAAGATGGTGTAATACAGAAGGTGACCATGTAAACCATCTGTGTCTTACTTTCCATGACTCCAAAGACTATTCCAATCCATAGCTTAAAATATTAGAGTAACACAAAGTGTGAGGCTGACTTTATTATACTTTTAAATGTATGGAAAAGGGTAATAGACCACTCATCATTCCAGTCCGATTTCAGTCTTTAGTATTATAGTCGGCTCAGAGTCCTAAATATGGCTGGGTTCAGACCTTTTCTTTTCCGGGAGAATTCCCTCAGTATTTCTCACCTCAGCGTTAAAATGTGCCTGTCCTCATGGACTAGTGTAGAGGACAGGATCTTAGACACTCATGTACCTTTATGGCTTACGGAATATCTAAACAGCTCCACAGGCAGCTTCTGGAAAAAGTGTTGCTGAAATAATTTGATCACTTTCTTACAGAGTGTTTAAACATTTAGCCCAAACCCTGCTATCAGATGTAGAAAGAACTGTATTACAATGTGTTATTCGCAAACAGTTCCTAAGGCTAATTAGTCAATTGAATAATCCTACCACAGAGGCTTCTTAATTGGTGATCTTCTTGCTGACTCTCTCTTGGGTCCTTTACACTGTCAACCTGATTCTTCATTTCAACTATAAGCAGAAAGAAAAAGAAGAAAGGTTAAATGTTAAATTAATATGGCCCATGATGTGATACTTTCCTAATTTTCTTTTTCATTCCTTCATTGAGTTTCCAAGTTTTTGGTTTTTTTTGTTTTTTTTTGTTTTTTTTTTTTGAGACAGAGTCTCACTTTGTAAGTTCAGCTGGCCCTGAGCTCCCTATGGAGCCCAGGCAAGCCTCGAACTCAGCAATCCTCCTGTCTCTGCCTCCTGAGTGTTAGGATTACAGGTGTGAGCCACCATGTCTGGCACTGTGCTATGTGGTATTAATTGCTAGAGGGGGTGAGTCACCACGCCCAGCATTGTATGTGGTCACCGGGATAGAACTCAGGGCCTTGCGCTTGTGAGGCAGGTGCTGCCGGAACCACTGAGCTAAATCTCAGGCCCTCCAACACTGTTTTTACAAGCAGGAGCATGGGCAGACAGCATCGCCCCTCTCGAAGCTGAGCTGTCACTTCATACTGGATTTTTTGCTTGATAATTGAGGCATATTTGTTACTACTCTTGAATAAATTAAAAGGTCTTAAAGAGCCAAGTCCAAAAAGATACATTGACATGCTGAGAGGCAGCCACCTCCCTGTCTAAAATGGCAGTGGGCCTGTTTGGCTTGTTTTATTTTCATCTTTCAGAATAGATGGTACAGATTTACCAATGGTTGCCACCGTAGAAAAAAGGCAGAACTAACCAGATCACACAGCTGCAAAAAAGAAATGCATGCTTTTCCTTGACTGTGCATTCTATAAGCATTTCGCATTAAAACAGAATGCATAATCACTGCCCTTCTCCAGACGCAGTGCAGAGCAGTCATAGATGCAACACTGGAAAGTTTCAGGGGTCAGTGGGTTTAATGGGATTGGTATTTTTAAAGCCTCAAAGCACATGCTGTAAGCTGAGACACTGAATATACAAATGGACAATGGCCAGATAATCTAACAATAGAGCTAATTAAAAGCCTATGTAGCAACGAATTTGGACAACCAGTATCAGCTGTGACAAGCTCCAAATGTTGAGGACTTGGTCAGTGATCGTCAGCTTCCCTGCCTTCAGTTTCCAGTGAGGGACCAACCAAGAAAAGTAAGGTAAGTCCACCCCCCCAAAAAAAAGCTTCCCAAACAAGTAACCTAGGATGCCCTACTTCTAATTGAAACTTTTCATTTGTACCATGCTAACAACCTCTAGACAGATGTTGGGTCTTTCATCCTTAAAAAGATTTTCTTCTCTGCCTGAATCCATCAAGCCCAAGTGATAATGACTGATACTGTATTAACCTCTGAATAAGTAACTTCATTTGAGTGACCTTCATTTATCTGCAGAAAACCTAAATGTCCTCTTGAGTCCTGGAGTAAAAGAGTGGCAGATGCTGGTATCATGGTCCAAAGATACTTGAACAAGAGGGTGGCATTTTATAGCATCCTATTCAACTTTCTCCCGATGAGCAAAAGTTGAACAGCAAGTTCTCTTATGGTTTGCAAACCATCAGGGTTTCTGCAGAGATGTGAGCTCATCTCAAAACTCATCTGTAAACTTCCCAGTTGTAACAACTGTCACTTCAAAGTGTTTTTTGTTCTACTGGTTCACAGGTCTCTAGTTAATACCAGGGCTGGGGCATAAAGGTTTTTTGTTGTTGCTTTTATTTTTTTAAGTTCATTCATATCAGTGTGGGAGATTACAATGTTAAATAACTTCTGTTATGTTCTTTCCACCAAGGGACACTTGTCCTAAAACTTATTAATGTTGCTATTTAAAAACAGCACTCCATTCTCCCAAGAAACTTGGGGAAGGCAGTATTGAACCTTAAGTTTCTTTACTGTTGGAATTGCCAAGAGCTTGTAATCCTCCACTGTTCATGGGCAATCCCTAAAAACTAAGACTTAAAACTCCTTTGTCAAAAGTAGGAAGGAACCATATGTCTAGTTGTCATAATAAAGCTGGAAAAAGGCATCTGAGCATCACTGGCAGGTTGTGGCTTTTGATGGAAACACTATCTCCTAGCTAACGCTAGCCCATGAGTTAAGATCAGTTTGTGTAGAAGAGCTTATGATCAAAGCAGGCAATATGGAAGATAGTAATATTTGGTATATGAAACTAAAGCCACGATGTAACTTCTACCATTGGCTGAATTCTCCTTAGAGTAATTATCAACTCAAATTTACTTTTCCTTGGCTAAAAAAACATCTCTGGCGCAGCAAGAGGGCTACTGAGTTAGGTCTTTCTGTGCTCATCTTCCCAGAGATACACAGGTTTAACAGCTGTTCTTTGGCCAATGATCTTTAGAAGAACTAAAGAAATCAAATGAGAGACTACACTGCTGGCATTTAGTATCACACAACAAAAGGAAAAGACACAGTGAAGAAGGCAGGAAGCAAAGAGTCATCTGCAGCACCTCTCAAAAGTGGGGAGCAAGAATCCATCCGCTAAAGGGCAAAGAGCTTTGGTGAGTCCAATGCTAGGACTGCTATGCTGAGACCAAACACATGGTAGAAATTGAAGGTCCTATGTGCAATTGAGAGCTCAGATACAACCTTCAGCCCAGCCCTGGTGCTGACCAGTGACCCATTTGTCAGTAAGACCTGAGTTTTGGCTTGCATGAATTCCAGCCCTAGAATGGTGTCCTCCAAAGACCATGCATGGCCCTGCAGGTATATGGGATTCAAGTGTGACCTAGCTGAATGTCAACCTTGGTAGTCAAAGGACTGCATTCACCATCTGTCTCTGCAAGTAGCACAGCTATCAGCCACAATCGTGCTTACAGACATAGCTCTAAAATTTCCCTAGCACCAAGGCAACCCAGTGGAATATACACATTTTGGCTTGCATCACTTCCAGCTGCACTGTGAGCCATGGTGTACCCCAAGACTGTGGGTTTTTCTGACTGTATGACTCAGTGTCAGCCAGGTAGCCAAGGGATTGATTGCTTTGACCACTTTTGTCCAAACCTCAGCTAGCATAGGGAGTTCAAGACCACATTTTTTTTTTCTGTAGAAATAGGAAAGATTGCTAACCACACGACTTTGCCCTAAACCCTAGTGCTGGCCTTTTGAAACCTACACTGACTAGGGAAGTTCTACGAGCTGCCACCCCCAGACTGGTCTGTGCATAAAGCCTCCAGGAGAGCTCCAGACTCAGGAGACAACAGATGGCTCCATTCTATTGAATGTCTATTCCAGCCAGTGTCACTTATGGTTAGCTGCACCAGTCTTTGCTCACAAGCCCACCTCAGCTATAAGCAATGCATAGTAGCGTGGATCAGGGAAAGACACACTTTTGTGGCAACATCAGTGGTCACAGGTGTGACATAGGAGTTTGGGACTAATCTAGCCACAATAAGTTTGCTCAGAGCTGAGCAGAGACCTTTAGTACCTGATCACAGTGGGGTAACTATGGAGGAGGCATCTTATTCTCCTCTACTGTTGCTTTCTGACCTGTACATCAACAGTGTATTTGAGACTAACCTGGGTTTGGATTGATTACTTTCTAATACCAATACAGATACTGTGCCAACAGCAGCCTCCTCCCCCATCTGCACTTGGTTACTATACACTGCAGAAACATTGAAAGTGAGTACAGCCCAAGAGAAAATAACGTGGCTTACAATTTCTAGAAGAACCAGCACACACAAAACTAGACTAGAGAAAGACTGACACCCAATCCTTCACTGCCCAGATAATGCGACTTTCTGAAAAGCGTCAAGAGCTTTCAGGAAATGGTGGCCTTAGATGCCAGAAACTCCACAGTCATTAATTGACAATAGAGAACTCAGAATTTTAAAGGCATTTTAAGGAAACCAGTGAGCGAGAAGAAAACAGATGAAATGAATTAATTTCCAACAAGTTATTGAGCTGAAAAATGCACTCAGCAAAATTATAAACATAATAGGAGACATCCAACAGGACAGATTAAACAAAGTCATAGTGAATTTAACAATAGGCTGTTTGAAAATACCAGCAGGAGGAATGAGGGAAGCTTATTGGAATTTTAGGACAGTATTTAAAAGCAAATATTCAACCTATTGAAACTCAAGAAGGATGTGAAAAGGGTAGGAAGCTTATTCAAAGAAATGACAGAAAATCTCCGAAATGTAGAGAACATCCAGCTCTATGGAAGTCAAATGTCAGTGGACAAATTTAACCAAATTTACACCCAGAAATGTACAGTCAAACTTTGGACGATGAACAAAATTCTCAGATCCAAGACAAAAGAAGTTACCCCAGTTCTTCGTGCAGGATATTTCTCATTAGAAAGCTTACAGGCCAGAAGACAGTGCATGAAAATTTCAAAGTACTGAAGGGAAGAAACTGTCAGTTTAGACTACAGTGCCCCGCAAAGCTGTCCTTTATAAATAAAGGAGAAATAAGGACATTTTCTGACAAAAGCTGAGATGACATATTACTGCCAGACCTATTCTGCTAGAAATGTTAAACTTCCCTTTGGACTTCTTCTGGGAAGTGTCTATTCATTTCAAGTACCCATTTTTGTTTGGTCTTTGAATTTGGGGCATCTGATTTTTTTTTTTTGCATTCTTTATATATTCTCAATATTTGTCCTTAGGAACAGCTGGGAAAAATTCCTCCTGCTCTAGGAGTAGTCTATTCACTCCATTGGCAATTTCTTTTGCTGTGCAAATGCTTTTTAATAAGATGAAGCCCCAGTTTTTGGTTCTTTGTAGTATTTCCTCTGCCATCAGGGTTTTGTTCATAAAGCTAAAGTTTTGTGTCTCAATTTTACCATTTAAATCTTTGACCTATTTTGATTTTAGTTTAGTGTATGGTGAGGGAGATGGGTCTTTTAGTTCTCAGCAAAGAAAGTGGAGAGCCAATATTTCCTGCACCATTTATTAAGGAGGCTCTTTCTTCCAGTCAAGATTTTTGGTGTCTTTGTTGAAGATAAGGTAGCTAAGTGTGCCTGGGGTTGTTGGTATATCTTTTGCTCCATTTACCCTCAGGTCTGTTTTTTGCCAGTATCATGCTGTTTTTTTTTTTTTTTTTTAAGTCAGAGATTGTGATGCTCTGGTCCCTTGTTCAGAATTGCTTTTGCTATGCTAGGTCTCTTTTGGCTCCAAATGTATTTAATATTTTCTCTAAATCTATTGGATATGATACTAGTATTTTGATTGAGACTGCATTAAATCTGTGTAACAATTTTAGGAATATGGCCATTTTCACTGTATTATTTTTTTCCTACCCAGTGGCATTCGAGAGATGCAAGTCAAAGCAATGCTCAGATTCTATATCACTCCAGGAAGAATGACTAAGAAATCAACCATCCACAACTGCTGGTGGGACTGTGGGGAGGAAGGAACCCATCTACACTGTTGATGGGTATACAGATTGGTGTAACCACCATGAAAATCAGTGTGGAGATTCCTTTAAAAACTAAAATTGTAGTTTTCATTTGACCCAGCTATTCCCCTTCTTGGTATCTTGCCAAAAGAATTAAAAGCACCATTTTACAGCAATACATACACACACTCATGTTTATAGTGGGCCAGTCTGTAATATCTAAATCTTGGAAACAGCTCATATGCCCATCAGCTGATGAATAGATAATGTGGGCTTTTAAAAAAATGCAATGGAGTCCTAGTCAGCTGTAAAGAAGCATGAATTTGAGACATTTCTAGGTTTATGACTACCTGAGACCATAGTCTAAAGCAAAATAATTTACACACATATGTAAGTATCCTATTGTTTCTCTGGTGTGAGAAACTGAACATATACATAAGGAACAAAATAGATTTTATGAAGTAGGAAGAAAATGTTCAAATGGGAAGGGGATCTAGGCAGAAGGAAGGGTAAAAGAAAAAAACTTTGGAAATGAAGACATATCATCAGGTACAAATCCCCTATGTGGAATATAAGCATATCTAAGATGTACTAATAATATTTAAAAATACTAAACAAGTAAGAAGTAATGATTAAGGCATAAAACTTGTTGGTCAGTTATTGCACTAATATTATAAGCATGGTATGTAAATCATTCATACCTCTAATATGAAAGGAAAACAAAACCACTAAAAAGATCTAATTTTAAGAACCAAGCACTATGGAAACATGGAAGAGCAGATATAGGAGGAAAGAAATGCAACTTCCCTTTTGTTATTGCTATATTTTGTCTTGTTCTTTTTTTCTGTTTGTTCTTTATGATCATGTTATGTTACTATTATTTAAAAATATGTTGTTGTGACTAAATGATTTGTGAGCCTGGTAATAACCATAAAGCAAAACTTTCCAGTAGAAAAATCAAAATAATCAAAATATACTACAGTAAATTACTAAACAATGGAGGACTATAAAAGAACCTACAATAAATGAGAAAACAAGATACATAATGGCCCAAATACTTTCTTATTTAGCAGTAATTACCTTGAATATAAGTGAAATAAATTGTTCACTTAAAAGAGTAACTGGATAGATAAAAAAATAAGCACCAACTATATGTTGGATATAAGAAAATTCACATCTAGGGACACATATACTACAAGTGAAGTGATAAAGTGTTTTATATAAAGAATCCAAAAGAGTAGCCATATTTCTAATAGATAAAAGTTCATTCTATTACTAACAGATCAATTCAGCAAGAATAAGTCTAAATACATATGGATCCCAAATTGGAACAACTAAACCTATAAAGCCAATATTAACAGACCTAAAGGGAAGCAGATGCCAATACAGTAGTTGTGACTTCCACACTCCACTTTCAGCAATGAAAAGATCATCTAGGCTGAAAACAAATAAAATATACTACATCAAATTACTCAACAATGGAGGAGTATAAAAGAACCTACAATAAATGAGAAAACAAGATCAATAATGGCCAAAATACTTCCTTCTACAGCAATAATTACCTTGAATATAAGTGAATTGTTCACTTAAAAGAGTAGGTTCTTTTATAATCCTCCATTGTTTAGCAATTTACTGTAGTATATTTTGAATAAATTTCCTTCTATACCAAATGGGTCCAACAAATATTTCCAGAATATTCCATCCAACAGCTGCCAAGTACAGATTTATCTTATCGACATATGCAAAATTTTCCAGTACAGGTTATAATACAATCCACACAAAGACTCAACAAAGTTTGAAAAAAATCAAAGTCCTATCAATTATCTTTTCTGGCCACAATGTGACAAAGCTAGAAATAAGAAATTTGAGAAAGGACTGGAGATTTAGCTCAGTAGTCCCGGTGCCTGCCTAGCAAGTGCAAGGTCCCGAGCTTAATCCCTACTAACCACACACAACAATACTGGGGATGGTAACTCACACCCACCAGCAACAGTACCACATACCACAATGCTAGACATGATGGCTCACACCTGTCATCCCAGCACTTGAAGGGGCAGGAGGATTGCTGAGTTCGAGGCTTGCCTTGGCTCCACAGTGACCTTAGGGCCAGCCTGAACTACAAAGCAGACCAAGATCCTGTCTTAAAAACAACAATAATTGGGGAAATACACAAATTCATGTAAATTAACTTACCTTTGAATACCATTGGATCAAGGAAGAAGCAAAGGAAATTTAAAAATTTCTAGAAACAAATGTTAGATATTGTGAAATAGGAAGAAAATGTTCAAAAGGAAAATCAAAAAGTGTAGGGGAAAGGAAAGAAAGACAAAAAAATGGTGGGCTGGGGATTTAGCTCAAGTGGTACCATGCCAACCTTGGCCAAGGGCCTGAGTTTGATCCCCGGTACCACAAAAACCAAACCAAAACCCCCCAAAAAGAAAAAAAATGGTAACAAAACTTAGGTGTATAGGGGGATGGGGGTGATAGGGCAGGGGAATGGGAAAGATGAGAATCAAGATACATCATATACAGGTACAGATTATAAATTTTGAATTTGCACATTATATATAATGTTCTAAGAGAGAAAAATAGCCAAAATGTAAAAAATAGCAATAAAACAAATCCAACAGAAAGTAGAATGTATGCCTACTAGTGCTCACATAAATCAGTGGAAATATCTTATCCTATCACTGCCTGTCAAGGAACTAGATAAAGAACCAATCAAGTGCAATATTAGTAGAACAAAGATCAGAGGAGAAATAGAGACTAAGAATACTAACAGTGATGCTTTGTTTTTAAAGAAAGACTTATACTAAGAAAAGAAACCAATAAAATTAGATTTAAATAGAAATTTTGGAATGGAAACCAGAGAAATATAATTAGAAACAATTCAAAACAATGTATGCTAACAAATTTATAAACACACAGACCTTATCAAGACTGAATCATAGAATTCTTGAAAAGACAAGTAATGAAGTAAGTTTCACTAAAATGGAAGCCAAAGTCTAATATGCTTTCACCGCTGAATTATAGCAAATATTTGAAAAATACCAATTTCCTTTAAATTATTTCCAAAGAAATACATTCCAAAAGCCCAACATTACCTTGCTACCAAAATCATATGAGTAACAGATGTAGAATCCTCAAAGATTACTAGTGAACAAGATCCATCAGCACATTAAAATTATTATTCATAACATTGGATTTGGGCCAGGGATTTAGCTCAGTAGTTCTGGTGTTTGCCTCACAAGTGCAAGGTCCCAAGTTTGATCCCTGGTACCACACACCACAATTCTGAGCATGGTGGCTCATGGCTTTAATCCTAACACTCAGGAGGCAGAGGCAAGAGGATTGCTGTGAGTGAGGCTAGTCTGGGCCACACAGTGAGCTCAGGGACAACCTGAAGTACAAAGCAAGACACTGTCTCAAAAAAAAATTGGATTCATCTCAAAGATGCAGAATGGATCAATAGCATGATACACCTATGAAAAGAATGATGTGAAACACACATAGGGTCATTGTAAAAGATGCAGAAAAGTCATTTGATAAAACTCTCTCTTCATGATAAAAATACTGAACAAATTAGACATAGAACATACCTCAAAAAAAAAAAAAGGCCATTTGTAAGCCAAATATTACACAGGATGTGAGAAAGCTGAGGGCTTTTAAGATGTAGAACAAGACAAGGATCCCAAATTTCATTCAGCATAGAGCAGTCAGGCTAAAAGAATAACAAAGGGCATCCAAATTGGGGAAGCAGCCAAATTGTCAATGTTGCAAATGGCAAGATCTTATATGTACCTAACTCCAAAAACTATTGGAAATGATAAATTCAGAAACTTTAAAGATAAAATAATTATGAAAAATCAATAGCATTGTTATCTTCTCAAAAGCTACAAAAAATAAAACACCTAGGAAAAATTGAAACCAAAATTGTTACTGAAAGAGGTGAAAGAGCTCTATAATGAAAATTATATACCATGGATGAAAGACTGAAAAAGACAAAGTGGAATGGTTTCTATGTACATAGATATTTTTGAAAATTGGCATAGTTAAAATGTTCATACTATCAAAAGGGCTTTAAAGATTCAATCCCCATCAAAATACTCATAATATTCTTCAAAAGTAGAATATAAAATTCATATCAAACTATAAAAATAGTGAATCTCACTTAAGCAAAAGGAACAAAGCAAGATATACTATTTGATATAAAAACACATTATTTTTAGTAATCAAAACAGCATAGTTTTAGCATTAAGCACACATGCACACAAATAGACCAGTAGAATAGCCTAAAAAGCAAAACCAGATGTCTATAGCTAAGCATTTTTGACAAAGAAGTTAAGGCTATGCATTGAGAAAGAATATTCTTTTCAATAAATTGTGTGGGGGAAAATTGGATAGCTACATGTAGAAGAATGAAACTAAATCTCTACCTCTCACCAGACACAGAGAGCAGCTCAAATGATATAAAAATTTAAATCTAAGACCTGAAACTATGAAACTCCAGGAAGAAAATATAAGGGAAATACTTTAAGACATTGAATGGGGAAAGGTTTAAGTAAACAAGAGCAATGTGATCACACTGAATTGAAAACTTCTGCACAGCACAGGAAGTAACAGAGTGAAGACAGTATATAGAAAGGGAAAAATGTTTTCCAGGTATTTATCTGATAAGGGATTGAAATCCAGGATAGACAAGGAACTCCAAAGACTCAGTAACAAAATAAATAAAAACCCAAAAATTAATTAGAAGTAGGTACTCTAAATAGACATTTCTAAAAAGACACACAATTGGCCAACAGTTACATGAGTAAATGCTCAACATCACTAGTCACTGGGGAAATGCAAATCAACACTACAGTATCACCTCGCCCCAGTTAGAACGGCTGTTATTAAAAAGACTGATGGTCACAAGGACTATTGAAGATATGGAGAAAAGACAACCCTGGGCTCATTCTTGGCAAGAATGTACATTCCTACAGCCACTGTAGAAAACACGAAGTTTCTCCAAAAACTAAAAAAAAAAACAAACAAACAAACAAACAAAAAAAAACCTACATGATCCAGAAAACCTATTATGGGATTTATAGCCAATAGAAATAAATCCAGTTGGTGAAAGAATCCTTTGCTCTTCCATCTTGATAACATGATTCATGAGGGCAGAAAAATGAATGCAACCTAAGTGTCCATCAGGATAAATATGAGGTGCATATACACAGCAGAAGTCTATTTGGTCATAATAATGAATCATATCATTAGTGACAATAAGGATGGAACTGGAGACCACTATTTAGGTAAAATAAACCAGGCATAGAACAAGTACTACAATGACTTCACTTATATGTAGCATCTGAAGAAGTTGATCTCATAAAATTGAGAGAAGAATGATAGTTACCAGGAGAAGAGGAGCAAGATAGAGAATACTAAAGGAAGAACTGTGCCCAGTCACAGACTAGAGCAAGAAGCTCTTAAGTGCTCCTGCATACCAAAGTGACCATAGAAAACAAGACAAAAGCTTAATTTTAATGTTGTAATCATAAGAAAATTAATGTTTGAGGATATACACTTAACCTGATTTAAACATTACACAGTGCATATGTGTATTGAAACACAACATGGTGTTCCATTAATGCATACAACTTTTACATTTATATGAATAATTTAAAAAGTCACTCAAAATATCAACAATTGACTACTGGACCAAACATGGTTGCCCTAAGCCACACAAATCAGTGGAAACAAATACTGTATCTCTAAAATGTGTTCTTAAATAATTATTTTTCTAACTCAAGTAGTGGTATTTCCAAGGGTGCTAAGCATAGTTGTGTAGGACCAGGGTCATGAATGTGTCTGAAGCTCAGGATCTTTAGATGCCTTCAAAAATTAGGTTTCTATCTATTTATTTTTAAGGTGCTCTGAAGGAGCCACTATATTCTCAAGATACAGAGAGACATGTGACACAGTGCAGTGAGGTAAAGTAATAATGAAGGTCTAAATACAATTTCAGTCCTGATTCAAGTTAGGGTTTCCCTGAAGTGGTCAGGTGTCTTCTGCAGGAGTGAGTGATATTTCTGTGAATTTCACTAGATAACTTCAATTGAGCTTAGAATTACACACTGTGGCCTCAATATTACAATTTGTTTAAAGCAAGCCCATGTGCTATTTTCAAACACCCTAGTGTTTTAAAACAGGATCTATTTTTGTCATTTCCTACCACAATATGGCTTTTGATTCACTGACTAGAATACTTCCTTTTTCCTGGACATGGGAAATGGACCAGATTGGCAGTTTGAGCTCCAACAGCTCAGAAACTCACCATCAGGACCTGTAGCAGTTTCAGTGTCACTGGAGCTCTGGCTCTTCGTGGAGACTGTAGGTTTGTCCTCCCCTGGAGCTGAAAGAAGGAAAGATGATTTGCCTTGAGTAGAGCATTAGAGCAGTCTTCCTGCCAATTGTTCTGTCACCCTCTGATGCCCTCTTAAATTTAAAAATACTCCTGGGATTCACCTTCTTTTACAGAGAAGGTTAAAGGAGGAAATCGGGGGCTGAGTTGCCTCAATTCTTTAAAGCTGTCTTCTAAGTTCCCTCTAATTTGTGAGATAATCACATATATACATACACGCACCGCTTCTCAAATTAGAAACCTGGCAGCATAAAAGAAAGAGAATGTGGTTTAATCAGCAGAATGTACAATTTAAATTTAGGGAAGTGAATGTGTGTCCAAGACAGGACTTAACCTTTGAAGTGAAAAAAGGAGAATTTATTTGGCTAGCATGTTTGAAAGTTGAAAGGTCTCTCTAGAGGAGAGGGAGTGTTTTGGTTGTTTTTTAATTCTTTATTGGTACGATTTGTATACATCTCACAATCACATATGACATCGGGGAATTTGTACCAATATATGACACAAGTTAATTCTCATTTTTACCCATATCCCTACCCACCTACACCTCCCCACCCCCTATATATATGCTCTTTTATTTTCTTTCAGAATCATATTTATTTCTCATTACATTCCCACACCAAATTTCCTTTGGAAACTTCCCATTCTACAAAAACCGTCATACTTTCTAGAGCTCATTTGCATCTACAGGTGCTCATATCAAAGAAAAGATCCGGTATTTGCCTATCTGTGATCTATTTATTTCACTTATTAGTGTTGTTTAAACACAAATGAATGAGTGAGGTGGCTTCCTAGGAGCTCTTTGCAGATGTTGCCTTCTGGCTTATTGATGATTCAGTCTGAGCTATTATCACTGTGACCTTCCTCTATCTGGGAAGCTTCAAAGGTCGAGTCCTCCATTCACCATGGTGAAAGCAGCAATATGCTCACATTTAGAAGAGAGCCCTCGTCCCCTCATGTTGTTAAATTGTCCAGATATTCAAAGGGACAATAATCTTTACTCCTTAGACATCAATTATGTTTTCCCAATTAGGGTATTTTTTTTTATAAATACAAATACAGACAAAATGCTAGAAAATCAGTTCATTTTCATTATATGGAGTACTGACGGGGCAAAGAGGATATTAGGCTTGGCGTGCCTGTTGGAGAAGGTGAAAAGATGGGAAAGGTCCAGTTGGTAATCTTCTCAAAGAGGAGAACTTCAGAAGTAAAAATTTGTGCACTCCATATTTCCTGAAGGTGACCATCAGAAGTATGATTCAGGGGTGGCCACACCCTGAGCCTAAGGGGGTGGACAGTATAGAGGTCAGAAATCAATACACACAAAAGAAACACGGGAAAAAGTGAAGAAAGGTTATTACTTGAGCTGTAAAGAAGGGGTTATTTAAAAGGCATTTGCACTGTGAGGGAGGGAAGTGTGAAGCAGACGTGTGGATGTTTGGGAGATGCTAATAAGCAGTAACATTAGTGGGAAGAGATTAGGTAAGGCACCCAGGAAAGGAAAACACAGTATGGGAAAAGTGGCTCCCAGTTTCCTTCCAACAACAGCATGAAAGTCACTAGGTCCATGAATTCTCTCCATTAGTTATAGAGGATGAGATTGGTAAAAGAAAACCAAATTTGAAACCTCTAGCTTGACCTGTCCATATCGTATCACACATGTGCTCACTCTGTCAATTCTAGAAAGCATAATATCAGTTTCCAGTTGCCCATCAGGATGATCTTCTACACAAAAAGAAACTTACACGGACCCTTCTAAACTTGAGAAAAGGAAAATTTTTCTATTTAACTCAAAACACACAAGTAACAAGAAAAAAATGAAGCTGACTGAACTGACTTCTGAATAAGCATACTAATAATGTAGGAAATAGTTTTAAAAAGTTACACATTGAAAAATATTAGCACCTTTTATAAAGGGTTAGTAATATCACTCATACACAAAGAACATCTAAAAATAGAAAGATTAATAATGCAATAGAAAAATGTACAAGAAACTTGCTGGGTAGTCATAATAATGGTCCCAAAAATATAATGAAAAGATGATTCACTTTCCTGAGAAAAAACTCAATAGAAATTAAAATTGTCTGACCAGGGTTGACTGTCAATGATGTAGAGTGACTGTCCTACAAAGAACAGCAAGACACACTAGAAAGATTATTAAAAACAATTATGGCACCAGAGAACAGTGAATGTAGAGCGAACTTGAAGAGATGCAAGATGAGGAGCTGATGTTCCATCTGTATGAAGAGCAGAGTCTGTGGATGCCTTTGAGGGCTGACAGAAAGCCAAACCTGGAGGAAGTGCCTATTACCTTAAGTTTTCTGGGGCGGGGTGATCCCTGAAGGGTTACGCCCTGGGGGCCATGATGAACTCAGAATAAATCAGCTTTTATGTAAACCTAAATTCGATTTTTAATTAGAATAATTCCTGCTTGGATTATAGTTTTCTCTTCTACTGGCTATCAGATGCAAAAATAAATTCTCTCTGAAGGAAGATTAAAACTACTCAGAGCTTTAATATCCCTACAGTTTTTCAAACACAGGGTAAAACATTCAATAAAAAAAAATTACAGAGTTCCTTCTCCCCACAGCCACGCCAGCATTTATTGTTGGTTGACTTTGTGATCGCAGCCATTCTTTGTGGAGTGAGGTGGAATCTCAATGTTGTTTTCATTTGCATCTCTCGAATGACCAGAGATGTTGAGCATTTCTTCATATGTTTCTTGGCTGCTTTGATTTCTGCCTCTGAGAAGTGTCTGTTCATTTCAGTTGCCCA